>JAOTAV010059238.1:0-15012 GCA_026546445.1 Cyclargus thomasi
ATCATCGTCACTCAAGCCAGCGAGCGTTGCCAAGTGTATAACCAAATTATTCACCAACTTTGTCACGCTACGTACGTGACAAAATTAATCTAATAAGCATATGACATACAGCATTCTAGCATTCACCCGGAACTGTGCCCGCATAGAGCAAAATTATCTTATGATAATCAAAATCATACATTCGTTAATTGAGCTAATTTCATCAAATTTGTCCAGTAGTTTCAGCATGGTTGATCGACAAACATTTCAGAGAGAGAGAAATGCGGTGGGAGAGTCATGTTTCAGCACGAATGGGCCGGCTCAACCGGATTGACACCACTGCCTCACAGAAAACTGACGTGAAACGGCATTGTGTTGTGCTTCATTTAGTTAGTGAGTTTACCCAACAACCCTAATCCCTTAGCCCTATTCCCTCTTAAAGCAGGCAACGCACTTGCGACTCTTCAGATGTTGCGAGTATCCATGGGCAACGGCAGTTCCTTTTCATCAGGAAACCCATCTGCTTACTTGCTCCCTAAATACCATAAAAAACTATATAAAAAATCAGCGTTTCAACATCAGTTATTTAATAGTTTAGTGACAAACACACGCGAACGTAAGGAAATATATGTGCCATTTAATATGTACGTCAAAACAAAGGGTTTTTTTATTCGCTAATAAAGGACCAAACACACCCTAAAGTGGCAGCAATATTTTGGTATCACACTGTATAAAAATTATATTTTATTATTAAATATAAAGAAAAACTTCGTCCGCAGGCAAATACGATTTACGTTGTGGCAGTTGATAATTTGTTTGAAACGTCATGATAATATCGGGAATCGAGATATCATTCCAATGGAATGTTTGTATTTTGTGTTTATAACAATGCCTATTCCGAATACGCTCGGAATCGATATGTTAAACATGTCATCTTGTGATAATCCCCACTGATATAAAAACATGGGAAAGGCATTAACTAATTTAAAAGGATGGAGAGAAACATAGACTACTTTTTTTTATCTATGGACACTTCACACCACGTCAGTCTGGCCTCGTGCTAAGTACTCGAGGGACTTGTGTTACAGGTACCAGACAACGCGAATATATTTAATACTTTTATACTATACACATATTTAAGATTTTTATTATATGATATATATATTTAATACACATCCAACACCCACGAAAATTAAAAAACTTGCTCCGTCGGCGGGATTCGAACCCGCGACCCCCGGTTTAAGCTACCAACGCGCCTACCAACTGAGCCTCAGAAGTCGTCAAAATTTGTATTTTACACGATTTTTTAATTCCACGCGAGCGAAGCTGAGGTCAAAACTAGAGATAATATAATAATATTATGATGGTGAAGTAACAATCAGTGGCGTAGCGTGGGTGTCGGCCGCCCGGGGCGGAGAACTAATTTGCCGCCCCCTAGTAAAATTTTGCCGCTCCCCTATATTATTTATAAACATTAAAAGTTTTCACGCGGATAAAATATTATTCACGCGTTTTTTTTTTAATATAATTTCTTAGTTCTTTTTTCTGTCAATACAGATTCTCTGATATAATTCAATGTATTACATGACAGCTAATTATGTAAGTGCCATGATAATGTTAGGGGAGGATGAAATAACAAAAAAAAAGTATGCAAGTGCAAATAAAAATCACAGTGCGGACACGATCTAATTTTAACAATTTAAAAGAATTTTTCGGCAAGTCATTATGCCGGCATTAGTATTTTTGGAATTACGAACGTATGCAAAGGATATGGAATTTTTAGAATTTGGCACAGTGCAAGTACATAATGTAATATGTATTATTAAAGTCTCCGACTTTAATAATTTGAAATTGTCAAATATTTAGAATGTTTTATTATTTTCTGTGCCCCACTCCCACACGCTACGCTACTGGTAACTATGCATCATATTTTAACGAAATATTTGCAACAAAAAAAACATGCCGAGGTATCCTACAGGAACACATTTATATCAATAATATTTGAGCAACTTGAAAAAAACCGGACAAGTGCGAGTTGGACTCGTGCCTCGTAAATTTATTTCATTGTCATATATTATAATATACATTCTGAATTAAAACATTTTACCAGTTCAAAACGAGCAGCATTTTATGCAGAAAAACGATAATTTTTGAATTATTTACCTATTTCATCTGCTTATGTTTTACAAACGTCTTTACTTGTGCAAATCTATACATGAATAAGCGAGCGGAAAACATTGTACCCCATTTTACGACAGACGCGTAGATGTATAAGCGTGAAATTTTTACATTTAAATATGTATGATCGAATTTCGACCACTAGTTATTACATTTCAATCGGACGTAGTGGGAGAGCGCCCTAACGCTAGTTTGTATTATGTATGTGGCTTGTCAATACTAGTCTAATCAACGTGTTCAAAGTACGGATCTGTAATTGTCCCGTATTGATTGTACTGTATCAGTGCTGACTAAGTGTTGGGCGGACACGTGAGCAAGTCTGTTTGCGCTGCATCTACTAAACATTACCTTTGCCCACTCGACTGGAACTCACTACAAACATTTGAGTGATTGCCGGAACGTTCAGCTTATGGTTAAGTGAGAACGCACATCTGTCCGAACGAAATAAAGTCATTTCCTCTTCGAATTTGACAGCGATGGATTCGGACGAATCGGACGACTCTTCGTGGGCTATAAGTGTGCGAGGTTCTATGACATTTATTTAATAATAAGCTAGTGGAATATTTTTTATTATTATTGGTTAAAAAAAGACGTCCCAAAAATAAAAATATTGGTGAACCCCGATAGTTAAATAGTCTCGAATATATGGAAATATAAAAATCACATAAAATTAACCATCCTAAAATGTTCCATTCAAAACGATACCTAGTTATGACGTCACCCCTAGGTAGTACGCACCGCAGGAAGACTCTGTTAGATATTTATGTTAAATATTGCTTTAATAATAGTGGTTTCATTACAAAAGTTGTTGTTTATTACCTAATTTATCGAATGGTATATAAGTAATAAACAATTGTAGTTCTGAAATTGACTTGCCTGTCCAACTTTGAAGACCTGGTACAAAAATATATTATTTAAAAGTTATTAAGCTGAAATTTGGAAGATACGTATTGTTTTACCAATATATCTTAATTTTATTTAAAATTTTTGCGAATTATGGCGTTGTCGACTTTCCTATTATGTATATCGAATTCTAAAATTCGTTTCCTTCATCACGCTTTGGCGCGTTCAGTTCAGATAGATGCGCGGTCACCACTATGTGTACCTTTTTGGAATGTTCAAACGTTTTCTGGGTTAGAAGCCTGTACAGACTGAGTTTTGAATTAAGTAAATGTAATAAAAATGGCGTACTATAAAAATCGGTATCTGTAATAAATTAATTTTAAACAAAAAATAAAAACCGACTTCCACAGCAAAAAAATGATACATTAACTGAAAATGAATGAATAATTCTTATTATCTATTAGGGCCTTATAAGGATTGGTCTAAGCCTCAATATTAACCGTAATAATTTTTATAACTTTGAAGTCGGTACCAGCTTTTACAATTTTTTAGATTCTTGATTCTTGACATTACAACTTACGCTTAAGAATTGAGAAAGCTCCTCCTTTTTTGGAAGTCAGTTAAAATGTGTTTACATTGTTATTTGCAACAGTTATTCAAATATTGCGCAAGATCAATGCATTATTTTAGGATTAAAATCATTTTTTTAACGATTTAACATTTGCAAAGTAGAAACACTTTTAGGCTAGCCTCGTACTCTCTTAAATCGGATCCGTGTGATTTTCGTACTTTCGTCAGTGTGATTATATTAGATCAATCTAAATAATTCAGAAACCGAAATAATTATGTTTAGGATTCCGGTCTTTGTTTTCTGTCATTTCGTATCTATGTGGCCGGATTTATTATATTTAAAAATGTATTATATTTAAAAAGCAGTACATTGTGAAGTCGCCGATCAAAGGCGAACATAGACGAATATTGGCGGGCAGAGGGGAGTAAACCCTTTTCATAATCGTGCCCACGTGCCGTTTGCCTATTGTATACAAAGAGCCATTAGAGCAAAACGTGAAAGTAAAATGGTTTCTTCTTGCAGGCACTAATTAAATGTTTCCTGTGATGGACCTCGAGTCGTGCGTACAATTCCCTTCGTGAGTCTTTTCAATAATAATCCCTTCCTCGCTGAGCGTGTCTATCGTTTCCATTATGTATTTCATCGCCAAGCGAAATTTATCAGTTATTATTTATTGTTCGCTGTATTAATTATAAGCAATCTACTTAAATTATTTACTGAAATACGGAGAAGCGTTCATAATAATATCTCCTCATAGATATATTTGATTTATGATTTCTCTCTTGTCACAGTCATATCTTTTAAGTTTTCTAACTGGATGTTAAATATATTAGTCTGTACCGTTTTCACTTTTCTTGATTTTTTATGATATTTAGAGGGCAAGCGAGCAGACGGGTTACCTGATGGAAAACAACTGCCGTCGCCCATGAACATGTTGCCGGCCCTTATGAGGGAATAGGGAATGGGAATCGGGATAGGGGGATTAGGGAAGTAGAGCTACCAGTAAACTCACTCAATGAACGAAACACACACCTCGCGGCGTCACAGTTTTCTGTGAGGCCATAGTATCTGGTCGAGCAAGCACATTCGTGTCGAGGAATGACTCTCAATGGAAAATTTAGAAACAAAGCATAATATATCCTTGTAACCCACAAAATTAGAAGCTTCTTCTAGCGATGTATTTAAAAGCAATCATCACTTAATATTGCCATGCCAAAGTGTTCGAAAAAAAGTATTAAATGTCGCTTGGCAAGCAGGAGCAGTTCGCGCCGAAAGTTCTTGTGAATTGCACTGCAAGTCAGCCGCGGTAAATATTTGAATTGTAGAATGAGATTGGTTTGCTTTCGACGCATTCAAAGCCAATGTTTACGATGAAATATAAAAATTTCGCGGAAATAAGTCTGCGAGGATCGATTGAACGCTTAAGTTATTTGTTTCTTAGGATGACGCGTTATTAAGAACGTTTTCATTGCAATTTTTTTTTTTATCGATTACTCTTACCATTAAGCACACACACACGGCCCTAACGTTTAGCTCCATTCGACGATTACGATTACGATTACGACGATTCAAAAATCGAAGCGACGTTAATGTGACAATAATAAAATATGTGATGTATTGCTTAGTTATGAACATATATTTGTAACTAAGAGAATTGTGTACCAAACGGTTTTCATACAACGGGCCATAAAGTTTTTCACCCTCTAAACTCTCACCTAGAGTAATCATAGATTTTAAATATATTTTCGTTTTATTGATTTAATACAAAACAAACATGTTTCAATATTTTTAAATTTACAATCAAATTTTTAAAAACAAAAACATAGAAGCCTAGTTCTGTGGCATTTCCACAGCAAATCATTACTCTAGGAGAGGGTTTAGAGGGTAGAAAACGTTTTTGCCCGTTGTGTGAAAACTGGTTTTGGTACACAATCCTCGACAACGACAACTCGACAACCTCGACGCGCAAGACACTTTTTGGATATTTCGACATTTTGATGCCGTTTTCCAGAAAATCGGAAAGTTATTGTTTAAGTTAATCAGGTGTTCCTTATGAGATGTGTGTTAGCTAACAAACACTTGTACAATTTTCAAATTGTGAAAATCTATTAGTATGGTGATCTATAAAAAATTCAATCAATTGTTTCGCTCTCCTGAAAAGTTGCTACCTTTGACTTACGTGGTGTTAGAACTTTCACTTATGTCTATTATCGACACAACGCACCTGCAGCATCTCTAGTGCCGAGCACGGAAGCGATCTGTGGCCGCTCCTCGTTGATGACAAGTTCGGCCTGCTCGCTGTACACCGCGTGCACACTCGAGATGCACGTCAGCCGCAGCTGCCCGCGCTCGAAGCTGTCGGGCCGGACCATGAACGACAGCTGGCTTATTGACGCCACCTAGAAATATATCTTTATATAAATACGCGAGCGGAAATCTTCGTAAGGGGTACGAAGATTTCTGCTCGCGTATTTACGACGCGTAGAAGCATGAAATTTCTTCCAGTTATAGTTGGCATGAAGGAGGAGCGTGGAATATCAATGATTTAAATATGCTTCAATCTTGCATATATTTAATAAATAACACGCTACGCACTCTACAATATTTTGACCTGACACAATAATCAAACACGAAATGCTCTTTTATTTATGGTCGAAGTCTGTTTTTTTTTAATAAAATTTAATGGCTTGCTAATAAGACCTTTATGCCAAAATGATGGCTGTGATTGAATCGAGAATAGATTATATTTTTTATAGCTCCTCTACATGATGGATTTATATATTGAATCTCGGCCACAGTGCGACCTCTAGTACTCGTTAAATCGTGTAGTGTCGTAGTTTAATCGCACCTAAGCTCAGGCAACGCCACTGCGATCTGATTGGTCGGATTACGTACACACAGGTCTCTTATTGGTGCGTGCTTTTTTAGCGCGAGCGTTAGTTACTTGGCGGTTGATTTATCAGTGGTAATAAACTGATAAATTTTAAATTTTCTATACTTTCTTAACTTCGTTAGGTGTTTCAATTTCAACTGACCAGCAAAGACCAAGACAGAAGTGCGCTCAGACAAGACTTGGACTATTATTCATAGGCTATAATGTGGGAACTCTGATAATTATAAGATAACATCTTATTGAAGTGTAATATAGCTGTAGAAATTTTTGGTCTATACTACATATTCAAGATACACATATGAATATAGATAAAGTTTCATAACATGAATAACAAACTTCATGTTGACTCCAAGTTTCTGTAGTTAACCAAAGATGGATCAGTGGCTTGATTTGAATAACTTGGAATATTGGATTTGCATGAACTCATCGACTATTGGTAATAGTTTTAATATCGAATTGAGGTTGATGAAATGTCTTCTAAACCTTACCTAAAGTTCGTCAATGTAACAACAATGTATAGATGACTTTAAGTGACCTTTAGTGACTTCGATCAATTTTATCGGTAGCGGTCATTAGCCCCCCTATCAAAAAATGACATTTCTATACCATCCACGACTCACAACGAAGTGTTAGTATGTTGTTATTGTCAGTCGTGGTTTGTAAAGAAATTACAATTTTTTGACAAATGTTTATAGTGAATTTTTTTTAAGTTGTCTCTATGATTCATTGAACCCACCACGTTCCATGTTTAATAAAATCTTGGCGATATTCATCGCTGTCTATATAATTTGCGACGGAAAATTAAGCTACAGACGTTTCATAATTCTTTCTCCTAAATAGACCTAACACTAAATCACCCCTTGCAGGAAATTGTAATTAATGTTGTAAACCTCAATTGCCATCCTGTAATTATCGATTCTAAGTTAGGTATTTTTATAAATGCGATATGATGCAAAGATGAGATTTGATGAGCTTTTGTTTTTAGTGGTATTGCATTGTTGGTCACCTTTTTTGTGATTGCATACACCAAGAAGTTCTTATACGTTCGCTGGATAAAATATTTTATACTGGTCGACAAAACTTTAAAAATAATTGTCAGTTAAAATCATAGCACACTTTTTGTATTATTCAACTAGCCTATTCTGAACTATCCTTTGATTTATGTCTAGTTTACACGTATTAAGTAGATAAGTAGGTAACTAAATTTTAACTTAATTTTATGTTGGTAACTTCAAGTAGAGAAAAAATGTAGTGGCAAGTGACAGGTTAAATGACGTGAAATGTAGTTAAAACTTAGTTACCTACTTATCTACGTAATACGTGTTAACAAGACATAATTTACAAAACTAGTCATAATGATTAATAATACAAACTTTATAAAAGTCATAATTCGTGTTTATTTAATTTAAAGTATTATTAATTTTATTTCGACATAGATATATAACATTATTATCACGGTCGTAAGTTTCGATATTGTAAAAGCAGCTTAAAACATGTTTTCATAGAAGATTATGAAAATGTTATCTCTTTAAATGATAATAATAATGGTATTAATTTTGAATTGGTCTCAGACATGTTTCGTTAGTAAAAAAGGTTTAGGTACCATGATACAACACCAGTTATATTATTCCGAAAGGTTATGACAGAAATGTCATACAAACGATGCGATAGATATCGTTACATTTGCGGCACTAGAATACATTGGTAGAAGAAAGGGCAATAAACCATACCGCATACTAAGATCGAATTCACTATAGTGACGGCTACTAGATTAGGCGAAGGCGTCATAGCACTGCCTAACGCATAGTACGTTATAAATATACATTTTTTTTATATTATTGACAAATTAAGATGGGTAAACCTGAATATTAATGAATAAGAGAAATTATGTATTCAGAAAATCAGGCTTATAATTTTCCTTGCAATTCATCATTAAGGTATTTTGATACTTATGAAATTTCAAACGTTGTAATAATTATTGTAGAAGCTTGGCTTACGCAACTAATTTATTTTTATTAATTTAACTTTATTGATTATTATTATTGATTTTACTTATTAATGAGAAAGAAACAGTAATTTTAATGTATTGCATCATCTAAAACTTAAGGAAAACTAAATGCAACGATCTCGAAAAGATAACTTCAAGTAAACTTGTGGATTTAATTCAAGTATATACTCAATAAAGAAATAACCACTTTCGGAATCCAATTCAATAAATCGTAAGCAATTAAAATGCACACTCGAGCATACTTGGAAGATGTACTTTAGAAGGATACTCAAGGGATCTTGACATTCTTTTCAAGTTAGAAATAAATTAAAATGATTTAGCAAGAATTTGCTTAAAAGGACTTCCTTTTAGTAAGTGCTTCCTTGGAAAGCGGTGAAGTTATAGTGATCGTAATTAACAGATTCCATGAACATTTAATTTTACCTGTTAATTTCTTTAGAGGTTACAACACGGTCACATTAACTAAATAGTTAATCTTGTAAAAAAACATAAGAAAATGTCCAAAAACAGCAAAAGAAAACTAGCTAAAATATCAATACCGATTCAAGGTAACAATTTGCTAGTTTTCAGTTGCGGCTTTTGGACATTTTATTATGTTTTTTTTTTTAATTTATTTATCACTAGTTGATGCTCGCAACTTTGTTGCGCGAAAATTTGTATATCACAGGAACCGTACATTTTTTCCGGGATAAAAAGTATCCTATGTGTTGTCTAGTTATGAAATAAGAAATATTTATTCGAATCCGTTTAGTAGTTCCGGAGATTAGCGCGTACAACAAACACAACATTTTTTTTGTAAATTAGTATTCTATTACTGTTCCTCAGCCCTATTACATTACTTAGTTTGTAAAAATATTAATTGTACAGACACGTCAATTTTACTGTTTTATTATATGTATAGCGTGTTGTAGGTATCTCTAAAGCAAATTAGAAATTAGCATTCTTTAAGAGGCTTTTCTTTTAAAGAAATTGTCTGTAGGTGTGAACACTATTACATAGTGTAGCTTCTTATCTATAACTCCTCTTTGTAACTCAGGATTTATTGGCATTTTAAGGGTATAATATGATAGTTATTATTAAACTAATTAGAGACTAAGCGTATCCCTTGAGTAATTCTATATGGAGCTGGTTAATCTATTGGTTTATTGATTAGTATAAACAAGCTTTTGCGTGGATATTTTTTTAGGAACAAAAGTTTGGGGCAAACGAAAACACCTAATGAATTAAGAGTTGAGTCTGAGCAAGTAGCAACATTAGTTCTTATATCAATAGCAATACTTGATTTTTAAGGACCTCGCTGTAGTAAACTCATTTCACTGAGAGTAGGTGGTGTTATGGCTTTTAATTATATGGTGGTGTATGGTCTTTAGAGATTACGTGGTATAACGGCAATTAGAGTTTGGGTGGTATGACGGCAATTAGTGTTTGGGTAGTAAGACGGCAATTAGAGTTTCGGTGGTATGACGGCAATTAGAGTTTGGGTGGTATGACGGCAATTAGTGTTTGGGTGGTATGACGGCAATTAGAGTTTCGGTGGTATGACGGCAATTAGAGTTTGGGTGGTATGACGGCAATTATAGTTTGGATGGTATGACGGCAATTAGAGTTTGGGTGGTATGACGGCAATTAGAGTTTGGGTGGTATGACGGCAATTAGAGTTTGGGTGGTATGACGGTTTTTTACGGAATAGGCGGTATTGTAGCTTTTATAAATTAGGTGGTATAACGATTCTACTCAGCGTATCTTCACTAAGCGAAGGCTCTTAGGCTTCCGTAGCAGACCAACCTTTTTGGATGACCCAACAGTTGGAGTGGGATCCGTGATGTCCTCATCTGTAACCACCTCGATACTTCTTGGCGTAGGAAATACTACTGAGTCTTGACTGGGTAAAATAGCACCATCCTGCAACAATTAAGTTCATATTTATATTCATTCTTGTTTTAAAAGTGGTACTACATTTTTATGATTGCTAATCTGTTAGACACTAATAAGATATGCTATAATATACTATAGGTATTAGTTATATGTCTTCGAAATATAAATTTTAAATCCTGCTAACAATATCATATTTTGTTATTAACCTGTATTTAATTTTCCACTCTTTATTTGCGATTTTAATTCTGTAATGTTGTTTTAATACTATTACAGTTCATTCATAATGTATTAATAAATAAATTGTAATTCACTCATAAATAAGTGTTAATTTACGCCCAATACTGTAGCAATGTCAACTATAAATACTGGGCGAGGGGTTGAACCGTGTACTAGTATTTTAATTCAACATTAATCACAGTTTTCGTGTTTTGGATGATTCTGTAAAATGAACCTCAAATAATCAATGTCAAAAAAAACATAGAATACGCTTTGATTTTTCTAGTCAAGAAAAATTAGGCTGAAAACAAATTATCGGTCGCGACTTAAGCTGAAAACTAACTGATCGGACGCGGCTGACAGCCCATACAAAAATGTCCGCGACTGACGTCAGACGCGGATGATAGCCCATACTAAAATGTCCAACTTACTCCTTCTAGTTTGCACACATCAATGTACAATTACTATCGACAGTATGTTTTCCGCTTTAGGGACGCGGCTTACAACCTCTACAGAAACGTGGACGCGACTTACTCCTTCTAGTTTGCACACATAAATGTACAATTACTATCGACAGTATGTTTTCCGCTTTAGGGACGCGGCTGACGACCCCTACAGAAACGTGGATGCACCCTACGCCTTATATTTTGCACACATCGATGTACGACTATTACCTAGATCGCGGCTGTCAGTCGCGTTCGTAAGTAGTGCTCAAACACCCTACTTAGCCAAAATTCGATTTCTGTAAAATCTAATTGTTTGAACTTGACAGATATCATGCGGTTTGTGAATGTCAACTCCATACAATCATATTTTTCCGTAGGCGTTAACGCTTACAAAAAATTGATTTTGGCTAGGGAGCTGTTTGTTTTCAGCTAGTTTTTATAGTCGTTTGACGTTTTAAGATAATTATATTTCATCAAAACGGTATTAACATTTATTTAAAGTATATAAGTAACATATTCAGAGTATTCGATAATTGATTCGTTTTTGTAAATTTATCACTACAAAATATAAGACTAGACTTTTCTAAGATATCCTCGAACTTAAATTTATATATTATGTAGTTTACAAAAACTAATTTAAAATGAATATCACAAGTGTCCTCCTCCTCCTCCATCATCAAGTGAAAACATAATCTTTAGTAATGAAAATGTTGGAGAATGATTGAGAGAAAACTGCGTACTTTGTTGGCACGGCTATTAATCTCCGTCTTAAACCAATTAGGGTATAATAATTGTACGGGAAGATCTCGAAGTGGAATATTGTTCGTGAATCATGCTCCGTGATTTAGTGCCTATTGTGTTTTACATAAATTGTTGAGTATCGTGTGACGTAACAGATGTGTTAGTAAGCGAGGCCACGGTGCAGTGCGGCGTGTTTTTCCGTCGTTTTAGAAGAATGATGTGTCGATTCGCAGCACGCCACTTATAGGTGTCTAGATCTAACTTATTTAAGTATGATATTTTTCACATTTGATTCGTTGTACCAGGGGGGTTATTCGAGATCTAAAAGTTTCCGCTTCTTTGTAGATTCGCCGAACAAAATGTTTGGAAATTACATAAGGCGTCACGAAGCTTATGTCATTTCCATACCTACATTTTGTTTGGCGATTCTACAAAGAAGCGAAAACATTTAGATCTTGGCTTACCCCCCAGGTTATTATACCGTTTAGACTTTGCACTTACACATTCAGCAAAAAAGTGTTCATTTTTGAGAAGCCTTGTGAAACATATTTTTGTAGAGTTACTTTTCCTTAGTTTTTATTAATTGGAGCATCACGACGTAATCAAGGAGGTTAACTAACAAATTTTTCTTTTATTTTTTCGACGATCGTATCTCTAGGATATGAATGTTCGATAACTGTGCCATCCCGATTACATATTTTTGAGCAGAGATTCAAAAAACGCTTCTTCAGAGAACGTATCGGTCAGGCCTCCTGAATCCATTCATAGTATTATCCAACTCAATTGTGCGCGCGGCCTTGTGTGTAAGTAAGCCTTGTTTACTCAGAAGACGCCGTCACTGCTACATGAACGAAATCTGTGTTTCCAAGCGCACGCACACACAGGGCTGTAGGCACCACAATGTGCATGATTTTTTCTTCCTTAATAAAAAAAAAAATTAAATTAAGTTTTAAGAGAAAGATATGGGTAGAAAACTTAAATCGCTAATATCTTACTTATTTCCCAAGAGAATTCAGAGATTTTTGTTCAATTAGTATATCTTTTAGCCCACTATTGTAAAGATTTGCATTCGATAAATTTTGTTTTACACGCATCTTTCATATCGAGTAGTACTGGACGTACCTGGATAGTATCAACGAAAGGCCCAAACGCCTTCCACGGGCTGAATATGATGTTGGTGTTCTCGTCTCCCGGCGGCGGCGTGTGGCGGGGCAGCTCGATGGAAACCGCCGGGCTCGGCAGGATGCGCTGCTGGATTATCGGCTTGCCTTGGATCTGGAAAAAAATTCCTTATTCCCTCATAAAGGCCGACAACGAACTTTTCAAATGTCACGAGTGTGCAAGGGCGACGGCAGTTGCTAACCATCAGGTAACCTAGGCTCGCTTGCCCCCTAAAAATAATAAAAAAAGAAGAAGAAGATGACTTAATTTAGACGTATCTAAAAATGATTTTCATTTAAAAATAAAATTAAGTGTAAATAAACGTAACACGAGAACGTTGCAGAATTCCATTACCGCTCCACTCTGGGGAAATGGGACGCAGACAACGACGCACCAAATACAGGGACATCACATTCGATGTCGGGTTTGGTAAGTTTAAGGGGCTGTTTCACCACTCCCTTATAATAGGCTATCCTGATCTTATATGACAGATGAAATATGGAGAATCTGTCAAATAGTGGATTGTCTCTCCGATGGCGGAGGCCAGGAGGATGAATTAGGCCCTTAATTTAATAAAATGGTTATATGATTACTGCCTACTCTGATACTTGAGTCAATTTTAGATAACTTCCAAACTTTATGAATAAGTAATATTGCTCTAGAAAATGTTTTTTCATATTTTTTGACATCATGAACCTCAGTTATAAGCATTGGAGATAATTAACATGTACTCTTTAAAGTTAGTGAAGTTTATTATGAAAAATGTACTCCCTGTATAAATTAAAAAAACGGCAGTTTTTTGGTAATGTCTAAAATATGAATGTTATGAAAAAAATAATAAACCTCGCTTTATTTCATGTACTAATTATTTAAATTATATTCGTAGTCTCTGGCTATATTTAAATAAAATTGTTCTAAGTGTAACATTGAATTTCATTTTGATTCAAATACTTTTATTTTTAGATCAAAGTTCATCGTTTCTGGAGAGTACATCAATGGGAGGAATGGAAAATTAAGCGGAATTTGAGGTTTATTGATTGGTAATATTGCTGATACTTTCAACCAACCAGGAAGCTACAGATACTGACATGATATAATTTACAAAATCAAATTTACAATAATTTCCCTCTGCAAAAGGTCAAGTTTCTAATTGAAGACATAAGTGAAGAAGCGGATAACAAATATTTTAAAAACTGCCGGATTTTTGCATAAATGTACGGCTTTATCTTTTTAATGACCTATGTGGCTCAGTTGGTCGCGGGCTCGAATCCCGCCGGCGATGCAGAAGTTTTTCTATGTTCCTGGGTCTTGGATGTATGTGAAAATATACATATGTGTATCATTTAATAAAAATCTTAAATATGTATATAGTATAAAGGTATTAACTATATTTTCGTTGTCTGGTACCCGTAACACTAGTCCTTCAGGTACTTACAACGGGATCAGACTGACAGTGTAAAGCGTCCGAAGATATTATTATTATTATTAGTAGGACCGAAAAAAAAATTAAAAAAAGGTTAAAATAATGTGGATCTGATGAAATACGTAAGCTATAAGATTTATCAATATTTTATGGAAAACAAGTTGTTAAGTATAAAAAAAAACATTTTAACATTTCATCAATTTCGCATTTTTTTTTTGCAAAAAATCGATGTCCATGGTACATGTTTTTCAGTTGAACTCAGAGAAAGATTTCCCGATAGAAGTTTAAGAAAAACGAAAATCATTCTATTACGAGTATACACATTTTTTGGGTAATATGCTTAACGTTTTAACTTATTAGAGGTTAAACTTACCTCGCTCGGCCATATACAAGTCTTTAATAGACAACTCAAATGTTGTAAAATGTTAGTTTTTCGTTACATTAATGTCTAGACTAAGGCTAGGCGAAACAAAGAATAAACTAACATTTTAAAATCGGAACTTTCAGCCTGTGATATCACGTGACATCTTTTTTTTTTTTTTTAATAATAATAATCTTTATTTTCTCCCACATAGAAACGTTACAAAAAAAAGATACAATGAGCTAGAAAGAAAGATACAATCACTATAACTATAAACTAAGAAGAATTAAATAAGTATGTGGACAATGCAATTTCTT
>JAOTAV010059249.1:0-15012 GCA_026546445.1 Cyclargus thomasi
CTGGCCCCGTGCTAAGTACCCGAGAGACTTGTGTTACAGGTACCAGACAACGGAAATATATTTAATACTTTTATACTATGAACATATTTAAGATTTTTATTATATAATACACATATTTAATTCACATCCAAGACCCAGGAACCTTGAAATTTTTGCTCCGTCGGTTGGTTCCCGCGACCCCCGGCTTAAGCTACCAAAGCGCTCACCATATGATCCCCGGGTTGAAAGAGCATACGTCGGCCTGATGGAAAGAAACTGCTGTCGCTCATTGACACATTGTAATGTCTGCAGAGACGTAAGTGAGATGCCGGCCATCTGATGATGGAACAGAATACGGCAATTTATATAATATTAATTCGCCAGCGGAAAACTTTGTACAACTTTTTACGAAAGACGCGTAGATGCAGAAGCATGAAATTTTTCCCAGTTACAGTTGGTATGGAGAAGCGTGGAATACGAATATTATTTTTAAATATGCTTTAATCTTGCATATTTTTAATACATAAAACGCTACGCACACTACAATATTCTGACATGACACGATAATAATACACGAAATACTCTTTTGTTTATGGTTAAAGTCTGTGATCTTTTTTTTTTTTAACTTAATGGCCTGGTAATGAGATGGCCTACTTGAAGTCTGTGATTTAATTGAGAAATATTTATGATCGAATTTCGCCCACAAGGCAACCTCCAGTTATGTTAAATTTGGTATTTTCAAAATTTTGTTCCTTTGACTTTGCCAAGATCACGCTGACTCCGTCTACACAGTCTATGAGATTAGTGACTTCAGTAAATATTAAAGCTCAGAATCTTTTAAAGCCTCTACTTAAGCTATGGCCCAAGCTACGCCATAAGTAGGTATTAGTTAGACTAGATTTTTCTTAGTTAGTAAAGAACTAAGAAAAATCTAGTCTGCCAAAAATTTTGCCGATTGGTAGCTTCGTTATGCTGTGAAGGAAGGAGAAATAAATAAATGAGTATGAATTTGCCAGTGGTTAAGTAATTCCAGCTATTGAATATTTAAAGGTTTTTCGTATTCTTCGAACTATGATATTTTTTTTTATTCGCATAGATAGTAGATCTATAGGCTTACTTTTAATTGTAAAGCTATAAGTTGGAAATGCTCAAGTATTTCATAATTATTTTGAAAAATTATTTAACATAGTATTTCACTAAAGAAAGAAGAATTTTCAAAATAGTTGCAAAATGATTTTAGTATGCGTAGCATATGCTTAAATTGGAGTTATTTCTCTATAGATATATTTTATTAAACTCGTAATTAACTAAGCTCATAATCTATATAATGTAAAAAGCTCACGAAACCGCCTAAAGTCATTGAAAATACTTATAATGGGGCTCACAATAGAATTATTCTGTATAAGCCCCGCTTTGTTGATAAAACAATGAACCCTTTATTGTATTTATGTCATTTGTTATGTGTTTTAATGAGCAGATTATAATATTATCTGTCAGACTTTAGGAATCGTTCGTTTGACGATGAGATTAGAATTTAAATTAATGTGGTAGATATACGGATTATAACTTAATTTTCTTTTTTTGTAAAATATAATATTAACGTTGAATTACGTGTCTCACAACATATCTATTCTAATATCATTATGAGGTGAGCGTTTGTGTATTTGTGTGTTTGTGGGTTTGAGGATAATCTCCGAAAATACTAAATTTCGATTTTCAAAATTCTTCCACCATTGAAAAGCTACGTTCTTTGAGATTGCTATAGGCATATTTTTATTTCTAAATAAATTCGTTTTCAGATATATAAATCAAGATTTATGCAGCAATCCGGGAAAAAACCCGCTACTTAAATTCTTGTCCTGCGTGCGCTCAGCTAACTGTTGATTATATACTCGTAAGTATACAACGTACTACAACAATATAAACTACGACCTATAAAAAAGTCCGCGACACCATACCTCTAACTTTTAGAAATAAGTAACTACAAAATATTTTATATGTAAAAAATAATTTTAATTTAAAGGAGCATTTTAAGGATGATTTAGTACACAAGCATATTAATACTTATGATTTAAAGTTATTTCATCATCAAGATAATTTTATGGAGATATTTTTTTTTTCCTTTTACATCACATAAGTTAAATAGATTCTGAAATATCGTAGAATTAAAATAAACGACTTACAAAACTTCCTACGGCATTTCTTATCAACGGACATATATTTTTGAACCGTTTCATTTAAATACATCTAAGCTATTTTTGGAAAATTCAATTTACTTTGAAATGAATATAAATTGACAAGAGAAATATTCTGTCTCTCTGGTCTAACTCAATGAAAACGGCGGCTTTTAAGGTGTCTCCTGGTATTAATTGAACTTGAAACTCTGGTTAACCAGCAATTTCTAGACGGTAATTGCTATGAAGAATCGACTTTGAAATATTCTGAATTATGCATTTTGTAACGAAGTCATTTGAGATACAGATAACCCTTTAGTAGTTGTTGCCCACAACTATAAATATCGAAGGGAAGAAGGAATTTTTCCAAAATTGTTTTTAGTTTTTTTTTCTTACGTTCCAATTATCTTTATAGCGATTTTTATCCAAATATAATTAAATTTTTTTTATATTATATTTTGATAAATAATCTGATTTTGAATTAAATTTCTTTTTCTTTTATAAAAATTAAAGAATCTACTTCTTAAATTAGTATGCAGATTTTCCTCTTATTACTTTTAAATCAATTTTAAATGATCTCGTAGTATATTGTTGTATTTATTTGTCATGTTTATTTAGTGGTTTCATTTCTTTGTTATGACACACAATAATATCACATTGATTGTGATGTTATTGTTTTTTGAATTTAAAAAAAAAAATAATTAAATAAGCGTAATCTCAGCTTTATTTTAAGTAAGCAAATAAAAATTTATATAAGTAGAATACATACATAGAATTCTTTTTACAAACTCTTGACCGCGTCGGCTTCGTTCGCGTCGAAAAAAAAAATTGAATTACCCACCATCTTTCCAAATGAGTCGATTCATTGTTAAATTAGGGCGTGAAGGAAGGTCAAACAAACAAACACACTTTTCCATTTATATAAAGAATTAGTATAGAATTGCTGCGCTAAGTTCGTAGTTTCAGCAAATAAACGGTAAATAAGGTAATGCCTTTTTTTTTAAATTGAGCGTCCGTATCCTAATGGGTAAGACTTTTGTTTCGCACTCCAGAGGATGCAGGTTCAAATCCAGGTGGAGGCGTGTACCAATGAGACATTTTCCGATCTCAAATACATAATACGGATGCTCTATGGCATGGGGTAGCCATGTTTCGGCACGAATTGGCCGGCTAGACCGGAGTGATACCACGGCCGCACAGAAGACTGGCGTGAAACGGCGTTGTGCTGTGTTTCGTTCAGTGAGTGAGTTTACCGGTGGCTCCAATTATCTAATCCCTCTATCCCTTTTCCCGTTCCCTCATAAACACCGGCAACGCACTTGCGACTCTTCGGATGTCGCGAGTATCCATGGGCGACGATAGTTGCTTTCCATCAGGTAACCTGTCTGCTCGCTTGCCCCGTAAATATCATAAAAAAAATAATAAATATTTTCCTTAGAGAGTGGCACTCATAAAATTTGGTAAGTTATACAGAACAAAATTTTGTTTCTCGTTTGTTACTGCGTCAGTCTTTTACGACGTCGAATAACTCCGGTAGTTAAAAAGTTGTAAAAACTTGCGGAAAAGCAAAAAGATTAGGTTAAGCGGCTCATTACGTTTAGTTTTACCTTTTTGAAACAAAACACGGACGCTGGTTTTTGAACAGCAACGGATAAAAGAGATGGTTTACTTGCCAATAAAAATCTATACTTGTTGATAATATAAATTAGAATGTGTGTCTGTCTGTTACCTCTTCACGCTCAAACCACAGAACCAATTTTACTGACATTTGATATGGAGATACTTTGAGTCCCAGGAAAGGATATAGGATACTTTTTATTCCTGAAAAATACACGGTTCTCGCCGGTAAACGAATTTTGGCGTTGCCATCATCGATTACTGAATACCAGTCGGGTATATACACATACACTAGCACGAGTTCACGAACATCCAAACTCACATACAGTTACTAATCCAATCTCACCATTTACTCACCAGACACATGCAACCATCTAAAATATGCAGACCTCAATCCCAAAAAAAAATAAGCTCTTTTTTTTGGATTGAGGCCTGGTGTCCTGAAATAAAGGCTTTTTTCAGACACCAGTTTGCCCAGCTTAGGCACCCGCAACAATCTATGTTTATAATCCAAGTCTTCGTTTAAAATTATTTAAGCATTTGTGACTAGAAAATAAACGTTTTTATTATTATTATTAACATTACGATGAACGCAGCAAAAGATAGAGTACACTGGATCTCTTTGGATTTATTTTTTGAGGCTTATACAGAAATAAGTGTCCTAAATTTATGCATGTTCTAATATATAATCACTGACAATGTTATATTAAATAACATTTTAAATCAATCAATTCATATTATATTAGTAAAATATTATGACATTTAATTTGTTTCACAATTGAATTTTTTAGACATTGATATTAATATTATTAAGATTACTGTTTTAAAATATATTTATTGTTTAAATAAAATGTAATAATAATTGTAAATAAGTTGTCATACAAAATAACTTTAGTAAGACTTAATATTTTGTAATCTGTCTGAACTTCAATAAAGCTTTATTATTATTAATATTACAGTATGTGTAATGTTCGTAAATAGGGAAGTTTCCTCTCATACTCGTAGTCAATGATACTGTCAAGATGGCCGCCAGTTGAGGTGCAACCAGGCACGCGGTTGGTTCTATACAAGTATAGGGATGGAGCCGATATAGAAACTGCAGGACATAGAAGTGTTCTTCAGAACATTAAAATATATAAATAAAAATCATTTATTTCTGAGTAAATTCAAAACAAATGTTTTCAGAATGTCTACATGTTGACCTACCGCCGGTATAAGAACACGCACGGGGCCACTTTCAACCAAAAAACTGGTAAAATTCATCTTTTAAAATAAAAATATACAAATGTAACTTATCCAATATATTGTTAATAAAAAAAATTGTTACATCATTGTAAGTCAAAATTTCTTAATTTACTAGAAGTAGTCTTGCAAACAGCTGTTCTAGTCCCAGGATGTGCCGTCGTTAATAAAATCATTTACCTAATAGTAAGTAGGCTTTGGCACACAAACATTCTTTGACTACTCTTTTAAATTTATTGATAGAAAGATTTTGAACGTTTTCTGGGAGTTTATTGTATACGTTGACCTTTGAAAGATTTACTTTACTAAGTCTGGTAAATCTAGTTTGTGCTTGTTCCTAGTGTTTCTACAGTGAATATTACTTTTTGATTTAAATTTATTCGGATTTTTTCTAACATACATTACATTATCTAAAATGTATTGAGAAGCAACAGTTGGAATACCATTTTTTTAAGGATTTAATCAGAGCAAAAGTATCCAAGTCAGCTACCAGCAGGTGTTTCGAATATCATTAAAAGCCCTCAGGCAGCTTTAGCTAGATTGACGGACAAGCATCCTAACAAAGAAACTGTCATATTTATAACTACTAACCCGACTACGACGAAGCAAAAAGGAGGCTTATTATTTTGACCTGTATGTATATGTGGGTATGTATGTTCGTATGTTCCCTCGTAAACTTTAAAAGTACTTGTTCTATTTGGACAAATTAGGTGTCATTGGAAGCCTCCACTGGTTACATGCTACATAGAGTTACGTTAAATTGACTATACCGCCATCTAGGGGACTTAAATAAATGACAAAAAATATTT
The DNA here is from genome assembly GCA_026546445.1 of Cyclargus thomasi. NCBI lineage: Eukaryota > Metazoa > Arthropoda > Insecta > Lepidoptera > Lycaenidae > Cyclargus > Cyclargus thomasi. The sequence goes on from JAOTAV010059249.1 coordinate 5,822, forward strand.
CTTTCTGACGGTGTGGTGGAGTAGGTCACCGGATTTAAAGCCTCCATTTATGCAAAAACTGGCAGTTTAATATTACTAAATCGTTTCTACCACTCATCTGTGAATCAAAGTATGCAAATCTAAAGAGCGAACCGTAAAATTTTATTTAAAAAAAATGTCACAAACTGGATACTACCCCCTCCCTGCATTTAATTTTTTTAATAAAATTTAAGGGTTACCTAATGAAAGCAACTGCCGTCACCCATGGACACTCGCGACATCCGAACAGTCGCAAGTGCATTGCCGGTCTTTACGAGATAAAGAGAGGGATTCCTATTTCCATTCCCTATCCCTCCCGATAGGGAATGGAAATAGGAATATGCGATTGGGAAAGTTTGGCCACCGGTAAACTCATTCACTGAACGAAACACAGCACAACGCTGTTTCATGCCAGTTTTCTGTGAGGCCGTACCTTACCGTATAACTCCGGTCGAGCTGGCTCATCCGTGCCGAAGCATGTTCTCCCACAATGAGCATCCGTATTATGTACTTGAGATCGGAAAATGTCTCATTGGTACGACTCCACCGGGGTTTGAATCTGCACCCTCTTGAGTGCCACGGACGCAAAACAAAACAAATTCTCGAGCCCTTATAAAGCGCTCTTCCGCTCGCTTATACAAATATTTCCTCATAGGGTAGCCGTAGAATAAGCCAGTTACATCTTCCAATTACGCAAAGTAGAGCTATTTATAGCGTGGCAAACTACGTGACAAACTTGTATTCAAATAACATTACCGCGATTTGCATAAATACTCTTTGAGTTACAAGATTCACAAAGCAACTAGAGTTGTGTATGCATATGCGTTTTCCATGTTAAAAGCTTTATATAATGCAAGATTGTATTAGATTTCATTGATTTATAGCGTTGTGGGGCAGTTCACCCAACGCAAGTTTCGTACCGTCATTGGTTGAAATGCCCAATAACTGTTTTTGAGTGGGGTGATTCGTACCTTAGGACGAAATGCTCAACACCTTTTTGGAAAGGGTCGATTCGTACCACAGTATAGATTATTGTTTAACGCATTCTTTTTAGTACAGTCAAGCTCAAAATAATTGAGAAATCGAAAATAATAATTTCATACATGACCTTACCATAAACTATACCAGCTAATTTAGCAAATTGTTAAAGACAATTTTAAAATATACAAACAAGTCAACTAAATATATGTAAGGATGTAAAAAGGTGACGATTTATGTAAAAAAGTTGCCTTAAGGGTAATGCGTGCAACTATTTTAAGATGTACCGTAGTCGGGGAGGTGAGAGTGCTATTTTTGGAGTAAATCTAGCGTCGTGGATACCTACAGTTTTGTAGATTAGGAAAAATGGAGAAGAAAATAATGTGTAAGTGGAATAAGAAGCGTTTAAAGGTTATAAAAAAGAAAAAGCTTTGAAAAATGTTTTTAAATTAAACATTAATTACATGATTTTAGACTGCAAGGCGTTAAGCATTGAGTTCAATGTGACATAAAATATCTGGAAAGCTTGGTTCTGTAAACATGAGGCTTTGTTATTCTATGTCATCACAGGCTTACTTTACCTTTAAATCATCGGTGCTTTATTAGAAATTGTCTTTTGTGTATTTCTAATACCTCCTTTCTTAATCTGACAAATCCTATAACATTTTAATACTTAAAATAACTTTTTTTAACGCACTAACTTAGAAATCTGTTTTTTATACCATGATAACCAGAGACATGGAAATAACCTATACTAGCTTAATCTCACGCGCTCACGTAAATCCAAAATTCCACTTTTAGGCTCCCCTGCTACTATGAATTGACTGTATATAGTCTACTGTAAAAAATTTGATCACGTTTACCTCTCACCCAGTGTTAACCCTTCCTTAGGAAGGTTTTGATTAAAAAACTAAGAAAATGTTCCTTATATGCAGTGGCGTAACTATACCGTTCGAGGCCCGTGGCAAATTCGTTTTCGTTCCACTATGTCAATCCAATACCAAAAACACGTCAAGCGATTATTGTAAAAAAATATCGCTTGCCACTTGTCTACCGGGGCCCTTCCGGCTGGGGGACCGTGGCATTTTGCCGGCTTGCCACCTTGTAGTTACGCCACTGCTTATGAAACTTCTTTAATATTATTAACAGACGTTAAAACTAACACACACACGCACATCAAACTACGCGCTATCTTTCGAACGTAATTGGTCGGGCGGTGGCTTACGAATAGTTTAACTCACACAAAGCAGACGCGTAGATATTAGAACTGAATCTATATTTTTATATCGAGGTCGGCTCGTTTATGTAATAAGATATCTTTGATTTTTTTTTACTTAATCTGTGCGCTCTGTAGGCTTCTTATTAATTTGTGTGACGCCATTGAATTAAAAGGTGATCGAAGCCATAGTAAGAGGAGCGAACAATTGTTTTCAATATAAATTGTAACGAATTAATTTTGTTTTACGCTGAATTTCGCTATGAAATACACAGATATTTTCGTTTGAAGTAGGACTACGTAATAGGCACTGATAATGATACTTTTTGGTGTTAACGTTTTTACTTTTTCGAAAGTTGCGTAAAATACGAATATTCTTGTAGACCTCATTTTAAAGGCATGATGTTTTCATCTAAGTCTATATCAAAAATAATGTTGATTGGTACCTTTGCTTGTTCGTGAAGAGATGAAAAACAAACAAATAAATGCATTTTTCCATTTATTATACTAATATCATAGTATGGACTAGCTACGCACACGGTTTTCCACGAGTGGTATTGAATGATAATTTCTTATTTACTTTTATTCAAATCTGTTCGGTAATTTTGGACGTGACTAACAGCCGCAATCTAGATAATAATAATTATTGTACAATCAGAGAAGTTAAGACAGATACAGATAGTGGATCTAAGTATTTTGGTCGGGTTAATTCAAACTCAGCCGATAGATCACGATTTATTTGGAATTGACATATTCCAATCAAATAACGTTGGTCCCTCAACTGGCTAAGTTACAATTACCCCCATTATACATTGAAGTGTACAAACTATAATGCCTGGTTTACACGTATTAGATAAGTAGGTTACTAAATTTTAACTTAACCTTAAGTTATTAACTGCATGTAAACACAAAATTAAGTGGCAAGTGGCAAGTTGAGTCACTTAAAGTTTAGTTAACTACTTATCTACTTAATACGTGTAAACCACACATTAGGCCTAAGTCGCGTCTGACGTCAGTCGCGGACGTTTTTGTATGGGCTGTCAGTCGCGTTTGTTTTCAGCTTTACGAAAAATAAAATATACAAATGAACTCTTGCATATCGTGTTAGTAGACTCATCGATGTTTTTTTAACTTTAAGCGTCTTTTTTCGTCCCTAATATCTTATGCATAGGATACATTATATAAAACGAATTCATTGGCAGAATAACAGTCAGACAGGGACTAAGAGGACGGCAACTTCAGTTGTCATTCCCAGAGTGCAATATTTTTTTTAAATGCCACCATCGCTGAGAATTTCAACAATTTTCCCCATAAACAAAATTCTAAGTTGCTTATGATAATGGTGATCGTTGGTTGGTGTTATAATTAAATTTCGCGCTCTATGATTCGAAAAGATCATTAATGTGGCTGGCAACGAGCGCGCTAATAGGGGAGGCCGATTAATCGTTCCGGGAATGATGCAGCATTAACCGACGAAATAAAATACTTGTACAAACTCGGAGACTGAGTTGAAAAAATAGTGTTTATTGATACTCAATACTAGGCGACTAGATAAATTTTTAGTACGGCAATTTTAGTCCCACTGGTGACCGCCAGAGACGCTGTAAAATGTAAAATTTGCCATAAAAAATTACGTTGCTTCAAACTCACGATAGAGCTACGAGTATCTAATAATGAACGTCCATTTATCAGAATTAAAGGTGCCGAATTTTTTGAATTCCTTTTTTTAAATGTCATGGAACCTTGTACACTTGGCCGCGCCGAATCGTTCGGCACTATTGTCTGGTTTACACGTATTAAGTAGATAAGTAGGTAATTGAATTATAACTAAATTTTTAAGTGTAGTTGACTCGAGGTTGACGATCAACAACGTACTGAAGTCGTAAATTCTGTCATAAAATTTGTTATTGATGAGGTTTTGGAGGAATAAATTATTGAAATACCTACTAAAATGACCACGATGAAAAACTGTACCCGAATACACCTCTACACTTGTGAATTTAAATTTGTGCTATAGTGTACCTGTCCAAACGTGTTAAGTGACAAGCCCCGCTTACCAACTTAACAAAAAAAATTGAAAAATGTCTAATTATGTGCTTAAGTAGTAACTAAATTTTAACGCGCCACTTGCTACTAAATGTTGTGTTCACATGAAGTTAATAACTTAAAATTAAGTTAAAATTTATTTAACTACTAGTCTATTTAATACGTGTAAATCAGACGTATACGCGCAGCATGTGCGTAATGCACCGTTCATACTTCTTTTTGGCTGCATTTTTTTTTAAATGTACCTCATAAATAAATAATACGCATTTTTTATTACCCCAATAAATTATTGAAAGCTACATCTGGACGACGCAACAGTCAAAAACGGTATAGTTACAGCACTTTTTACCCGACTGCGCCAGAAGGAGAGTAATGGTTTTCGAGCGTATGTGTGTATGTATGTCTATTTCTTTTGGCGCGCCCTACAGCCCAAACGGCTGGATGGATTTTGACATGTGGGGTGTCGTTGGATTTGACTAAATTGTAGTAGTGACATAGGCTATATAAATTTTTTAATCCTAACAATACGGGCATTGTTTTAACAGAAATATTCAGAAAGCGTGCGATTTATCGTTTGGGCGGCGCCCGAACAAATTCGTATTAAAAGTATTGAAAATTATGACATAAAACTATTAAAAAAAAAACAAAAAACCTGACTGCTCAAAAAACTAAAAAGAAAAAAAATTAAGAACCTTTTACACTTAAATTAGTTTCACTTAATAATTTAAATGCTGCAAGCGGTGACAAACTGCTATATTATTCGCTACCGGCCACAGAAAGATCTACCAAATCTACGTTTGTTACCGCATGCGGCACTTTAAATTATCAAGTTAAACTAATTTAAGTGTGATAGATTCTTATTTTTTTCTTTTTAGTATTTAAAGCAGTCGGGTTTTTTGGGGTTTTTTTTAATAGTTTTGTTTAATAAATAAAATTTAAAGGGTAAACGTCCAACAGGTTACTTGATGGAAAGCAATAACCGTCGCCCATAGAAACTCGTAATATCAAAAAAGTTGCGTTGTCGGGCTTTCGAGAAGTCACTGAAACCGCGTTGTATCGACCCTCGAAAGCCTATAATTGAATCACCGTAAGTTGGCAATAAACTTCATTTAAAATGTCAAAATCTATATGAAATTCCGTGCCAAGTTATTTTGATCCAGAACAGACCTGCCGCTTTTCTGTGGCTATAAATAAAGCTAGTTTTGTCTTCACAAATCTATAAATACTAACTTGACAGCTCACTGTCCTCTTGGAAAACTCGCCACGTGTATCTTGGGCATTAAGGAGTGTCATAGTATGTACGTACAGTCTATAGGTCGCTAGAGACTGCCGCATTTCAACTTTCGATTTCTTATTTGCATATTTCTTCGACGAGAAGAATTTCTAAGAATTTATTAATTCTAGAATCTATGGATGTTTGTTCGAAGGGACTATTTTTAAAAATAACGAAAAGGATTGTTTGTTCTAATGATCGGTTACCAATCATGAATATTCAATACATGTTTTATGGAAAAAAAATATTTGGGCGGTCTATATTTATATATATTTTTTTATTTACGGCGCACTAAACGCTTCCCTCATGGAACATTCAATTTGAACATTCTTTGTTTTTTTATATAAACTTTCCTATATTATGAGCAAGCTGTATTCTATACCCCGTATTCAAGCTAGTTGGCAAAGTAGTGTCAGAAAGCTAGCAACCTAGTACTTCTCGCTTCATGTACGTGACAAAACTCAATTTTATTTTAGAAATGTAGGAATGTTTGAGAATGTGTCAGAAAAGTTTTCGATAGCCTAACAGAAACTTTATCAGTAATCGGTGAAACAGGCCCTAAGTAAAGTAGTTGACAAGCCAGCTTCAGCTAGCCAATAGCCAAATAGTTTAAAAACATAATTAGTTTGCTTCGTTTGAAAAACTGGCATCGTGTATCTAGGACATACGAGTATGCGATCGATTCGTCCGTCTAATGATGGAGCCGAACGCGGCGAAGGAAACGAATTTTAGAATTCGACTTATGAAATTTCCCACGCCGAATTGTACGATTCGTCCGAATGGTTCGCCGTCAAATTCAAAGAGGAAATGACTCCGATTCGTTTGGTTCAGAGTGCAGAGCATGAGTTTTTTTTTCACATTCGACTTTGAACGCGTTATGCGTTTACTAAGATTTTATATGGGATTTTTTATAATGGGAGAAATTGAAAGAGAGCCAGTTGACGGACCTACGTCATTTGGTCGGAGTATGTGTTAGTGTCCGTAGCCTAATGAGTAAGACCTTTGGTTCTCCAGAGGGTGCAGTGTTGAACCCCGGCGGAGACGTGTACCAATAAAACATTTTTCGAAATCAAGTACATAATATGGTTGCTCATTGCCGTGTAAGAGATATGCTTCGGCACGAATATAACGAGTGTCTATGGGCGACGGCAGTTGCTTTCCCTTAGGTAACCCGTCTGCTCGCTTGCCCCCTAAATATTATTAATTAAAAAAAGTCGTTATAAGTCGGCTGAGTTTGACATAATACTACCAAATTACGAAGATTCACGATCTGTATCTGTTTCAACTTCTCTGATTGTACATGTGACCGTGAGCATCACTAGGTGGCGCTGTATGAATCTTAGTAAAATCTTAGTAGACGCGAAACGTGTTCACGGTCGAATGTGAAGAAAAAACTCGACACTTAGATGTAAGTTTATTATTATGGTATAAGACATTTCACTGAAATCTGATAGCGCCGTTTCATTGAGTATATAACCAATATGAAGTAATGTGAGCCATCCGTATCCGAAACTTATCAGTTTATTACCACTGATAAATTAACCGCCAACCAACCAACGCTCGCATCAATAAAAATATAAATATCAATATAAATATAATAATAAGAAATAAAAAATTAAAAAAAAATGTCTACAGCGTGATGGACTTAACGTAATGTGAGATAAAATGTAAACCTTGGTGCAAAAAAATTAAATTGTAAATCGAGAAAAAAAAAGATATGGACATAGGCCTATAGACGTCTTGAAATTTGTTATAAAAAAAAACAACGCTCGCACTAAAACAGTACGCACCAATAAGGGACATACGTACCCTGATACTTCCGACCAATCAGAGCGCAGTGGCTTTGGACGGATTTTTCTCCGAACAAAACTAATAATCAACATTTCCGCTCTTTCGGTTCTATACTGGATGCGCCGTTTTCACCGTAGCCAGTACAAGCTAGTTTTCACCCAAGTGGTTTTTCATCTAATCGCGTTTACCGATTCAACCGCGTTCCCACAGCAAATTGAACAAATCAATCGAATTAGCACACGTTCGAATCGTTAATCACCGTTTTAATGAGACGGGGCCGAGTGGAACACTCTTTTGTTTTCTAGGTTTATGAAACAGTCCTTTGTCTCGCGAACAATAATATGGCCTAGATGATATCATTTTTTTTTCCATAAATAACTCGCAGCTATTGTTTTTTTTTTTTCGTTCCGGAGGACGCATTGTTCCCGCGATTTCCTGTAATTCGTTCGGTGTGAAAATCTGGAACTCATTCTGCAATATTTCTAGGAATACACTTGGAATATGGTTCACTTAACGACACCCGATAGATCTCCCTCACCAAATATAATATAATTGCTGTTTAAGCGAGAAGTGGTAACGTCTAGACACTTTTGCATTTATAGTATGTATATATAGGTAAATAAATAAATTAATAAAATAAATAAAGTATCTGGTTGAATCAACATTTTTTTGTCTTATACAGATCTTTAAATAAAAAGTCAATCAGGATATTTTTCATCGATAAAATAAGTTTATTCGATAGCCAATTAAATATATTAACCGATAATTTGATAAATAAATACTACATCAAAACATTTGTATGTATAAAGTCGGTGGTCCAAAACCATATTTACATACAGATTCTGGTACAATTTTTGTCCCCGGGCAACTGCTCGTAAACATATAAGAACTGTTTTTTTCTGTAATTCTCAGTTATAATGTTAGCCTATGTAGTAAAGATAATGTGTATATGATCAGATTTAAATTACGTGTTAGTAATTTGTAATAATTACAGTTAAAGGTTGGAAAGGCAGAAAATGCGGTACAAAAACAGTTGATTCACCCAACTAGAGCTCGCCCCGTGGTCGAAATTCTATCATAAATATTTAAACCCACCGTGTAGAGTAACTTTAATAATCTATTGTTATTTCAATCACAGACTTCAATTTTGCATAAAGGTATCGTTACCAGACGGTCTGAAAGGTCCTGATAATTGCAAATAAATTGCTCTGCAATTTATTCTGCTAAAATATTACATATATTTTTCATAAAATAGTTACTTCGACCTTTCTTTAAAAATTGATTGTGAAATAAAATTTTGCAAAATGAGAAGTTATTTGCAAGAAAAATCACAAAATGAATCGCTCTTAGCAATATTGCTAGTGACCTTTTAAAGGATCCTAGTCATTTCATTTTATTTCAAAAACATACAGATTCTAACAATAAATAAAAGAGTAAGTATTTCGTGTATGATTATCATGTTATGTCAAAATATTGTAGTGTGCGTATCGATTTACTTATTAAAAATATGCAAGATTAAAGCATATTTGAAATTAATATTGGTATTCCACTCCTCCATATCAACTATAACTGGGAGAAATTTCATGCTCTTACATCTACGCGTCTATCTTATAAAAGAGGTGCAGAGTTTTCCGTACGCGCATTAATACGAGTATATAGGTGGGAAAAATATAACACTGAAATTCATCAATAAACTATTCTGGGTTAACATGTTTTTTTTATTATTTAAAAAAAAAAAGGGCCATCTATAGGCTTTTGGCCCATATCCTTTGTTTGTAATCCTTATGTTAGTTTTTTTGTACCTAGGATCTCATCCAAACTTCTTATTCAACTTATATAACATTATTGTTAATGTCAGTCCATCACGCT
>JAOTAV010059260.1:0-15011 GCA_026546445.1 Cyclargus thomasi
TGTGTTCAAGGGGATCTGAGAATGGTTTAGATTCACAATAGCTCGGCAGGACAACGTCTGCGGGGTCAACTAGTATTATATAAATAAGAACTATTTATTAACTATTATATTACTAAGTAATAATAATCAATCACTATCCATCAATAAATTACTAAGTAGAATAAATACCTGTAATGAAACTGATGGCGACCTCTGTGTCTCAGTTGGTAAGTGGGCTGGTAGCTTAAGCCAGTGGTGCGTGTTCGAATCCCGCCGACGGAACAAAATGTTTTTCAATGTTCCTGGGTCTTGGATGTGTATCATATAATAAAAATCTTAAATGTGTGTATAGTATAAGAGTTTTAAATATGTTTCCATTGTCTGGTACCTGCATCACAAGTCCCTCGGGTACTTAGCACGGGGCCAGACTGACGTGGTGTAAAGCGTCCATAAATAGTTGTTATTATTATATATTGTATACATCCGTACTCCCGTGATATAGTAGAACATAAATTCCTTGATATTATAGTATTAACTCAATTCAATTAAATGTGTTTGAAAATGACGTCGTAAAAATAATCCGTACTTCCACACTGATATTATAAATACGAAAGTGTCTGTCTGTCTGTTAGCTCTTCATGCTCAAACCGATTTTGCTGAAATTCGGCATGAAGGTACTTTGGGTCCCGCGGAAGGACATTGGATACTTTTTATTAACATGTTCGGTTCCCGCGCGATAAACGAATTTGGCGCAATGAAGTTGCGGGCACCAACTATTCGTTTTATAAATAAGATACCAAAATAAAACTGACACTTAAGCACCAACGTCTAAGGAATCTAAAATAGCCAACTTTGCTTTTATATTTAGTAACTAACCCAACGCCACCATCTTACTTAAATTAGAACACGAGTGCTTGCATTTACTTCAACTTTTTGAATAAACCGACTTCATGGCAACTCTTAACACTTCATTATGTTGTTATAAACTAAATTTTGCCCGTAACTTCGTTGTCCAAAGCTTGTTTATTTATTTCGATTTCACCAACAGAACATCATCTTATACGTTTATTGTGTAAAACCGTATTATTTCTAGACCGTTCTGTCAGTGGGTTCCTAAATTTTGAAGAGTATTCGCACTCAATTTCATCATCATAGTTAAGTTGCTTTAATCGCGAATTGACAAACAAAAAGCCACACATATATTTTAATACGATTTGTGTTGAAATAAGCGAATTTCATTAGCCATGCTTACTAATATTATTTGTAAGCTTGCTTGTTTGTAAGTATATAAGTGTAAGTAAATCGCTTTTATATTTTGAAATACTTACACTTTTTTTCATCAAAAACAGATTATTCTACTCCTAAATAATAAGAAAAATTAAAAAATGTTTTATGTGTAATTCACTTTTACCGACCAAAATTTAACGAAGTAGTGTTCTCTTTAAAAGCAAAGGATGTAGCTGAAGAAACATGCTTGTTGTAGCTGAAAAAGCTCTAGAATGGAACCTTTCTTGTTTGAGAACAATAGCTAGACCGAGGCAACCTTTGATACAGACGAAAGAGGGTTTTAACAGCTTTAAGTTAGGTAAACATTTACTTTGGTTAATTAGTACAATGCAGGCCGCTTCCGTGGTCTTGTGGCTGAGGATTTTACTTCGTAGGTCGTGGGTTTGAACTGTATTCTAACTTGGTAGCAGTATGTTCAATAAAAAATATAAATATCTATTGACGCTTCACACCACGTGACCAAAATCCGCTGTGCGAAACATTCCCTCAGCGGATTTTAACCACGCGACTTTAGACATACTAGAGGTCGGCCAGTGGTCCAACCATAAATATTTAAATCCATCTTGTGGAGGGTTTATAAAAGGAAAACTGGCGTGAAACGGCGTTTTATTCAGTGAGTGAGTTGAACGAGGGCCCAACTTCCGTAATCCCCTGTCCCTATTCCCAATCCATATTGGGCAACGGCAGCTAATTCAATCATAATATTATCTATTCTACATGAAGATTCATGTGTACATAACTTTTTTCTTTACCCCTTTCAACTAGGAAGTTGAAAAGAGGAAAAAAATATATAAAATAGTAACTATTTATACTTATAAATGTCTTAAAAATGTGTATGTACTTACATAAACATCTCGACCACTGTAACTACTCAGTATTCGACACAAGTGAAAATCCAACACAAAAACGTCGCGTTCCTCCTAAATCTTCGGTCCCAACCGATTTTATCAAGCCCATCCCACAACAATCCCGCCTAAACCAGCCTTTGAACAAAAAATTGCTTGAATATTCCACATGTTTGCCACAGATGAAAAATGTTTCTGACCTCTCTTTTTTACGTTTTTCGCGTGTATTCAATTTGGCCGTTGCGAAGATAGTCTTAAATAAAGGAAATTTTGTATTTTTTCATTGAGTTAGAAGTTAGATGTACAGAATTTTGATTTTTTTAAAGAGATTTGTTATTAAAATTTTTATTAAGTTCTATTATAGCAATACACTAGCAAAGTAACTGTGATATTATGACTACTGATAAAATCGTTATTAATCACATTATCTCTTTCATTATTCGTATTTTACAAAGAGAAAGCTTGTAGTACCTATAAGTGATAGCCCACAAGTGGGCCTAATTTAGACATGAGTGAATGTTACACAAATGCCGAACCAATTTGCATGTCTTGTTAATTGAAGTTCAGGGCAAACGGTATCCGGAATACATTCCTTGTGATGCGCCCTCGATATGCGCTGGCCTTTTCATTTGCAAGTACTACATTATCTCACTGATGATATTCTCGAAATAAAAATTCTGGGCGAGCGAAGTGAGTCCTCTATATCCCACTCCTAGTACAGGTTTGTGGTACAGTTTACGGAAAAACTATAAGAACTTAAGTTTTGAACTTTTACGTAGAAGTTTTAGTACATGTGTGTGTAAAAATAAAATACTAATAATATTATACATAATATCAAAAATAAAAAAATAATGTATACGCTTCTTAACCGAATAGATTTTTTATTATTTAAAATTACTATATAGTGCTAAACGTAACTGTATTAAGTTTCGAAATATTATTGTTTTGTAACTGAGGGAATGAGCGAGATATCCCCAGTACAAGTAATTGCTTACATAATGGGAATGTATCATAGATATGTTTATGTTTGATGTTATTGAGAAATAAAGGTATTATTATTATATTGTACTACTAACGTCATGTATGGGTTGAGATATGCAGCTGTTAAGATAATCTAAACGAACTGAGTATTCAATTTCACTGAGAAATGTCGCGGAAGGCATGTAGGGTATATCTCATTTCGGTACTTCAAACTAGTTTTTTTTTATTGATATCAGATTTTTGTTCCATGATAATAAGACACGTGTAGAAAATCTGATGCGCTCGAGTAAATCCTAAATTTCCCTCTTGGGCTCCTCTATTGTTATATTTTATCCATACTAATATTCTAAATTTTGAAAAGTATTCTAAGTGCTTGTCTCTGGGTCTGCCTCTTTTGTCATCAAGAAAGGACAAGATACATTTCGTATGGATGTTCCGTGGACAAATTGTTATTATTCATACTAATATTATGTTAAATGGGAAAGTGTGCTTGTTTGTTTGTCCTTCGCAAATTACGAAGCAATCCATCGACTTGAACTTGGCATTATCTTAGTTAAAGGGATTTAGATTAACCATAGGCTACTTCTGGTTTTGGAAAAATATCATACTCCCTAAAAGTTGATTTCGAGAAATGGTTAGCAGCTATATATAATGGTGTAATGGACAAGACTAGACTAAAATTGTAAAAATGTGTAATGGGAGAAATCGAAGAGAACCAGTTGACGGTCCAACGTCCTTTGGTCGGAATACGTCAATTGCATGTAAGTCGTGATCTGTCTGCTGAGTTTGACATAACCTGACCACACTACTTAGATCCACGATCTGTATCTCTTTCAACTTCTCTGATTATAATAATATCTATGGACGCTTCACACCACATCAGTCTAGCCCCGTGCTAAGTTCCCGAGGGACTTGTGTTACAGGTACCAGACAACCGAAATATATTTAATACTTTTATTCTATACACATATTTAAGATTTTTTATATGATACACATATTTAATACACATCCAAGACCCAGGAACATTGAAAAACTTGCTCCGTCGGCCGGATTCGATTCCCGGCTTAAGCTACCAACGATCTTACCAACTGAGCCACAGAGGTCGTATTTTTTTTATTTGCACTTATGTAGTGTAAAAAAAAGATTTTCTGTACTTTGTACAAGGAAGTAGTGAGTAAAACGTAGTCATCGATATTTCTAGACGGCAGGTGTTGCATTGATCGGTAGTTAAATTGACATTTTATTGCATCCATAAAATTCAAATACAGGTCACCCAGTTCTTGTACTCCTTTTCACGTTAGACCAGATGTTCTTAACACGTGGTCTGCGAACCTCTAGTGGTCCCTCGAATCATCTCAAGTGGTCCACAGGCGGATGTTTCTGAGATTTCTGATTAACTTGAAGAAGAATGTATTGAAATTATATTCTTATAAAACCAACAAGATGGTCCTCGGCATCGCGCAGCTAAAATTGTTTCAAATGTTCCCTCTGGACAAAAAGTTTGGAACCACTGCGTTGTACTACGGTGAACAGGTAGGACTGTGTAGACTTTTGTAAGAAGTTAAGCATGTATCTTACCCTCTTTTTTATAAAAATATTAAAGCAATTTCAACTAATCAAGGTACGCTATCCCTTTCTTTCGTGTGACGTGACGTGACGAAAAGGACAGCGAACCTTGATTAGTTAAACATTGCTTAATATTTTTTTAATACGGGGGTTAGTCTATCAAATACATACGAATATTACGTCAGTATATAGTTTCTCCTGTTGTTTTGATATTACAAATGTTGTTGTTTATTTCATATATTAGATGATTTTGGAAAAAGGAAAGAGAGTACTATTTTCTCTTTTCAAATGCAGCTCCCGTAAGAAGGTATGCCAAAAAGAAAGAAGCGAGTCGAGTGGTTTGTACAGAAATGTAAATTTTTTAGACAGAAGGTTAATGACCACTACCACCTAGATTCAGCGAAAGCACTATAGCGTATTAAAGTTTTCTTTGTTCCACATAATAACATGTAAAATTCAATTTCACCAAACGTTATGTCTGGTCGTAAACGTAAATATATTACTTAGGCTACATAATTTCAATTTATAGTGGAAATCATATAACTGGCATGCTTCCAGACTTCTGTTTCACTAGCGACGGATTCTTCAGCATATTTGCCAGGAACATTAAACGACTGATTAAGGACGCTTTCGATCTACAGAGACGAAATTTATAAAGGACATTTTATATCTAAACTAAATGGATATCACAACTTTGCTGTTTTTTTTTTCGATGAAAATTATACTTGTTTGTTTTTAATTCAAACTGTTCTTTCCTTTACTGGAACTCTAATTATTTGTTTCAACTATACAAAATACAAATTTAAAATATTTTACTGACCAAAAAGATTTTTTACAGATCATGTATAATGGGAAAAATTGAAAGAGAGACCAATTTACGTCATTTGGTCGGAATATGTCAATTCTATGTAAGCCGTGATCTGTCGGTTGAGTTTGACCAAAAACGTCCAATTTACTTAGTTTCAACTTTCCTGATCGTACAATTTAACGGTTCCCCAAACTAGGTTAGTAGTAGTTGCCTGTCCTTTGAGGGACTTTGAATAATACAATAATTTGTGTTTTACGGCTAACAAACAGAAACTCTATATAAAATAAAAACAGAAACTATATATAATATTTTTTGTTTTTATTTTATAAAGTGTTTTGCCATGGAAGAGCCAAGCTTCGGCACGAATGGGCTGGCTCGACCGGAGTGATGTCACGTCCTCACAGAAAACCGGCGTGAAACGGCGTTGTGCTGTGTTTCGTTCAGTGAGTAAGTTTACCGGTGGCCCAACTTGCCTAATCTCCTATCCCTATTCCCATTTCCCTCATAAAGGCCGGCAACGCACTTGCAAATCTTCGGATGTCGCGAGAATCCATGGGCGTATAGTTGCTTTCAATCAGGAAACGCGTCTGCTCGCTTGCCCCCTAAATATCACAAAAATATATTAATATAATTATGTAGCTGGTGTTTTAATAATCAAATTCCAATGTTGTATTTGCTCAAATATCTTACTATAATTATACGACATTTACATATTTTTAGAAACTACTGCACTAGAAATATTTCTGTACGTTACACACAGAAAGAAACATTGCTGCTGGAATCTAGACTCCTAACCCCGATCTGTCTTTCTGTCTTAGTTTGTAGACAAGCTAGATGGATAGACGGGCTAATTTATTGGATGAAAATATTGTATATTACGTTCACGTAAGATGACGTTACGTTTTCTTAGCGTATTTACTAAGTAAGCAAGCTTAAGAAACGATTAAGGCCAAATTGTGGTGACATAAGAATCTTTAGGTTTTTTTTTGTAAACAGTATTTTAATTGGACGCATTGACGTCCAATGCAATACCATTTTCACCCACAAGTCAGACATTTTAAGAAAAACTATGCTAAAGTCTAGATAATCTATGTCAGATCAAGAGCCCTCACATTTTTTCAAATGATATTTGTTAAACAAAATATTTTATGGCATCTAACACTTTTTTGAAAATCAAGAGGAGATTTCAGCTAGGTGCATAACTGGGTTTTCGATTTTTTGTAGGTTAACATGGTATTGCATATTGGCGCCCAATTGTTGTTAACTGCATTTAGTTTATCGATTGCTATACTAGAATTATAATTTTAGTTCATTTACTGCTTAAAAAACGTATAAAGTTTCCTCTCAATTATTTTTAACACCAGACTTCGTTTAAAATTTAAATTGTACTTTTTTATTTTATTGACTTATAGCATAACAATCAAGTAACAAAAGATCTCTCTAAATAATTTCAATGAATATAAATACAATCGCAATGAATAGGTTGGACAGTAATAAAATATTCGTCCACATACATCCCGGCGATGGATGGCCGTCATCCGCGTCCATAACGACGTCCATCAATCGCACACCCCAGGAATACGCCGCAAAATGTACGCATAATTCTGTACTTTTAAAGTACCAGCGTTCGTTAGCGAGCGATGATTTTTCATCATTATCCACTATCTTTAGTGCCGGCTTAACGCGCATGGAATTCGAAAATCGCCTTTTCCGCGCTTCGTCTCTATTGAATTTTTCTATTTGAGACTTCTGCCGATCTTTTACCCGCAACTTCGCTCACGTAAAAATTCTTAAAAGCATCCTTTAGGTAAATGATGTTTTACTTACTTTTAACTAAGTCTATGACATAAGTTGAACTGACTGACGACTGGTTGCTTTGTTTTGGCGCAAGTACTTCCGTATTTAATTTTTTCCTAGATTTTAAGTAAATGGACAACTTTGTGAATATAATTGGTAATGAATGCTGTCCCTTGGTTGCTCTTAAATTCGTTTATCACGTAGTAAGCACAATTTTCTACTCGCCTTTCCAGGCATTCGAAGGTGCAATTTACCAATGATATTGTTTTCCAGCTAGTATCTTAAACTTTACACGATTTAGTATTAGCAACCACTCTAAATAATAAATATCAATATTTAGCCTAACAAACAATGAAACTAAATTAGATTTAATATCCATTATATCGTATACGGAAACCGTGAGCCTAATTTATTTATAGCTGGATGACAAGCCTCTTACGGCAAGAACTACACAAAGGAATGATCAATCAAAACGCCTGTTTGCTCCCGAACTGGTGGCGAAATGAATAACTTGCTGTATATAACGTGTGTATGGGGTATAACACACATTTCATTTAGATACAAGGGTTGAAGCAGGGAAATATTGTGATTTATAACACTCGTTGTGATGCAGGATTATCGAAGGAACATAAAGCTTGTTTTTCCCTATATATTTATATAATATTATACATGTAATAATATTTTGGAATTCTTTATACGAATCTACAATACTCGGCCTAAAACATTGCACATCGACCTTTGGAAAAAAACAATTAGCTAATGTCTGCTTCGTAGAGCGTAAAGCTTAAGCAAACTGATCGGACGAGACTGACAGCCCATACAAAACGTCTGCGACTGACTTCAGCCGCGGCTGACAGCCCATACAAAACGTTTGCGACTGACTTCAGACGCGTTTGACAGTCCATACAAAACGTCCGCGACTGACTTCAGACGCGGCTGACAGGCCAAACAAAACGTCCGCGACTAACGTCAGACGTGGCTGACAGCCCATACAAAACGTCCGCGACTGACGTCAGACGCTGCTGACGCTACAGTCAGACAGCCAAAAAATAAAAAAGTATAAAACAAAGTCATAAAATACAACAGAGTTGGTGGGAATCGAACCATGGTCTCTACTAACCCAAGGAAACACCATACTTACTCCGCCACGCCGCTGATGACGAATTGAATTTATCGTTGTTATTATGCATTTTATTATGGAACGAAAACGCAGAAAACATATTTGTTTAATAAGAGCCACCTTTAAATATTTTTTTAGTATTTGTTGTTATAGTGGCAACAGAAATTCATTTTATGTCAAAATTTGAATTCCCTAGCTAATACCGTTGAGATACAGCCTGGAGATAAACAGACGGACGAACAGGCAGACAGACAGACGGACAGACATTAAAGTCTTAGTAAAAGGGTCCCGTTTTTACCCTTCGGGTGCGGAACCCTAACAATGAGTGTATTTTATACAAAGAATAAGAAGAATTATACAAAGAACCAAATTGATACAACTTATAACAGCTCCTTATAGATATCGGACTGTTTGTATTTCGTGCGATAGAGATAACACTACGCAGTCGAAATTAGCCGATTACCTCTTTCTAAAGGTCGATGTGCAATCTTCATTGTCGCGTACTGTACATGATTGAGATATTGGCAGATTTATCTAGTAGCACAAGTTTTCTTAGGTGTGTCACCTTTAAAAAATTAACGTCATTGAACTGTAGCAAAAAAATTAAAATGATCGTTTTTAACCGTCGTTTGTGGGGAGGAGCCATAACAGAAAACGAATCGACGATAAAACAAGCCGAGCATGATCATACCGGCTCATTAAGAAGTATATAAGGCCTTTGACGAGTACACGGTCGCCATGTTTCATTCAAAAGCATTCAGGTGTTAGAGCTTAATTGAGTTACAAATGAACAAAAACCATACTCCGGGGGCTAAAAAACTGAACCGCCATTCTGAAATGGAAACGTTATGAATGGACTCGCAAAAATAACGTAAAATAACTGGCTCGCTTTAGCTTTATCAGAACGTGATTATGTTACCGTACTTACATAGTTTTGGAAAGAAATATTGTTATAAGTGTTATTATTATTAGGAAATAAATTTTTATACTATAAATTTTATTATATAAAATAATAAGGTACATTTTTCCTTAAGCTAAATTTAGCATTGCAGTCAACTATAAATAGAAAATTAAAGAAAACATCTAACTTTAAAGGCCAGTTTCACCGCTTACTGATAAGGACAAACGTATAGAGAATCAGTGGATAGCTATCAGAAACTTTATCAGTAAGCGGTGAAACAGGTCCTTAATATCTTACTTTCTTAACTTCTTCATTCTTTACCTCAAATGAAAAAATATACAAATATTATTTTATCATTAAAAGTTTTTCTTGACAGTTATTTACTTACCGAGTAACTAGCTCAAACTTTAACTTCACTTTGTCGTTTATTTAAAAACTCTATTCAATTTCTGCGATGCTCAATTTGGCTTACAACAGGAAGATAGTATTTAAGTTTTTTAGGGTTCGATATCCAAAGGGTAAAAACGGGGCTCTATATTGATAATAAATAAATGTATATTACTAATACTTCGATTTCTCTCCGTCTATCGATGAGTCCGTCTGTCTGTCTTCAGGCTGTATCTCAAGAACGGTAATAGATAGAGAGTTAACATTTTTACAAAATATGTGTAATTTAATATCTGTGGCCGTCATGTCATTATTGTTGCGTCACAATAAATAATATAGAAAAAATAAATTAAATGTTTACGGGAGATCTCATACAACAAACTTGTTTTTTTGCCAGTTTCTTCCTTTTAATACTAGATGGAGCTGCAGAACGTCTACATAACGCTTTTATTTGATGCAATGTGAGTTGTGACCTGTCAAATTTAACTATAATAATAATGTATGGACGCTTTACATCACGTCAGTATGGCCCCGTTCTAAGTACCCGAGAGACTTATACTATACACATATTTAATATGTTTATTACATGATACACATGTAATAAAAAATCTTAAATTCTATTTAATACACATCCAAGTCCCAGGAACGTTAAGGAACTTTTGTTCCGTCGGCGGGATTCAAACCCACTACCCCCGGCTTAAGTTACCAACGCGCTTACCAACTGAGCCACAGAGGTCGTCGTGTCGTCGGAAACATATTTTCTCAATTTTTTTGCTTTCTACTGGTACGGAATCCTTAGTGCTTGAGTCTAACTCGCACTTGGCTGGTTTTTGTTCCTAACAAGTGGGAACGAGGAAGCAAAATCGGATTTGAAGTTGTTTTTATTATTGAGTCAGCTCTATTGCATTACACTCTACAAGTGTCCGTACAAATGAAAACGTGGATTGTTGCAGTTAAGGCTGCCTTTGAAGTGAAATAAATTTTTAAGGTGTGGTATTTCAAAGCTTATTTGTCCGAAAATGCTTAACGTTTGTGAATTTAAAAAAGTATACAGGTGTATCGAAACAAAGTTGGGATACTTTAGGGTGTGTTTTTTTTACATTTAGGGGGTAAGCGTACAGAGACCCTGTCTGATGGAAAGCAACTGCCCTCGTCTATAGACACTCTGATATCCGAAGAGTCGCAAGTGTGTTGCTGGCTTTAATGAGGGAATGGGAAGTTTATATAATGAGTTCGCTGTGAAATAAGCAGCGCTCAAAATTTCGTATGGAAAATTTATGATGCTGGGGTATTTGTCCGTATTAATCCTTTAAAAGTAATAAATCTTCTCATCGGACACATACACAGTATCGTACATAAGTAATAAATATACACCTTATCGTGTTTAGTTGCGCTTTGTCTAATCTATGGTTTAAGTCAAGCGAGCGAAGCGAGCCCTCTATATTCCACTCCCCGTAGATGTTTGTGGTACACTTTACGAATAAATTATTAGTGTTTTAGGTTTGAGCTTTAGCAAAGTAATTTGTTTATATGTCTAGATGTGTTTAAAAAAATTAAATAATATTGAAAATAATAATAAAAAGTAATTATATTGTATACCTAGGGCCATCCATGTGAGGCTAAACTTAACGACGTGAGTATGTGTTCAGAATTGCTATTTTTCTAACAGTCACAAACCACTTCGAAAAACCCAATGTCACAGGATTTTAAAATCTCGCGAGCTTAAGCTTTCAAATGTCGCTAAAAATTTCGCTAGTCATTAAAATGTTATATAAAGTAGCCTTGCAATTTGTATGTCCGACCATTTTATGTCTATTATTATAACTGTAAATTTGATCAACTAATAAACTGTTTGAACAATCTAGAACTTATGTGTACTTTGTACTTGATTCTACCGCAATATACACACGGTAGTCGTACAAGTGTACTAAGATTTGCTTAGTACACTTGTCTGAACATAATATGTATATTTATTCACGCATGTTCACACATTCTCAGATAGCGCATATAAGCCTACAAGAATGGATTGGCGTGATTATTATTTTGAAACTCGAATAAGTTGTTTCCGGTAGTAAAGGATTAAATTCTAAGCCTACTACTGCTAAAATAATTGCTTCGTGAAATGACTTAATTTTAAACATAAAATAAAAACTGACTTCAATAGCAAAAACAAAGGATAGACGGATTAAAAAGTAATAAATAATTCTTATTCTCTGTTAGTACCTTATAAGGTTTGGCCTAAGCCTCACCATTAACCGTCATCGATCTTTATAACTTTTAAGTCGGTACCAGCTTACACACATTTCTTAGATTCTTGACATTAAACGTACGCTTAAGTTAGCTAGTACCGACTCCAAAATTATAAAGATTGATGTTGAAGGCTTAGGCCAATCCATAGTATTTATTAGTTTTTAGTTCGTCTATACATTGTTTTTGCTGTGGAGGTCGGTATTTATTTTTGTTAAAAATCATTTTTTTTTTCTCTTTTTAGTTAACTATAACTCAATTACACAGTTAGCTGTAGATTGTCCTACTTTAGTGTATATATTCTTATCCCTAGATCGATTTCAAAAACATGGTACCAAATCGGACCATGGGAAGTACCAATTATACGGTTAAAATATACAATTGGTACCTAATTACGCGGTTACAATATTACGGTGTGTAGCATCATTATAGTGGCAATGATGATGATTAATGAAATTGATGAAGCTACCAAACTTCAGATATACCCTATGCAACAAAATAGGTCCACAAACGGCGGAGTAATCTGGGAACAAACATAAAAAAGAAGACGGTCGAATTGGGAAACCTCCTCCTCTTTTGGAAGTCGGTTAAAATTCCTAAGAGTAATAAACTTTACAAATACTGTATTTTAGTTTACTATAGCTTAGGAGTGATTTAGAAAGTATTACAATTATTTCGATCATAAAAACTATATTTATAAAAATAATTATTCTACGCTGTCTTTAAAAACTTGTACAAACTTCGCGAAAATTTTACTTTGTCACTAAAACTTAACAATAGTTAAGAATGCTTTTCAAATGAAGTAACACTTTCTACTCAGTATACGAGTAGTTACTCAACTCGAGTAAAAGAAAAAGAATTTTAAAACTTCTTTGTTTAAGCCGAAGTAGAGCTTGTTTAGTAGATTAGATGCAGCCTTTATGTAATAAAATTAAAGATTGATGAAAGCTACTTGAAGTGAGAACGCGACGCTAAAAAGTAAAGAAGATCCAAAGTACGTTATTATGTTTGAGTTAGTTCGTGTTAATTAGTTCAGTCGTTTATATATCAAACACACATACGGTTATTATGAATTCGCTTTATGTTTAAGGTAACATTCAGATGTCTTGCCACTCCCCGGTAGAAAATTAAACCCATATTCTGATTCATGAAGTGGAATTATTCTATCAGAAGATTCGTAGGTCGCGGTCCTACAATTTAGAGTGTAAATTTTCCTAATGCTATTCTATTCGCTTTGTGCAACGTGGGTGCAAGCAGCACGCACGGTGATAAAAATGAAAAACTTAGCGGTCAACTATATAAATTGTAACTTTTTTTTAATGACAGGCTGCAACTTGAAATCTCTTATCAATGCGTTTTGTTCGCCGTAATTTGACACACCCAGGGTATACTATACGTGGATAATAATGTTTTGCTTTTAGCGAAACTGCGGGTAGTAGAAGAGCTTGTGTATGCCTCACCAATTGACACTGATTATGATAATGGCGAGGAACTGGTAGCTTTCTCAATATTGTCATTAAGCGTGTAGCGTGATTGACATTCATATTCATTTGTACCCAGATTATATCAATAACTTACTATTACCTTTTATGAACTAGGGAAAAGCACAGCTCTTTAAGAGCTTGTGAGATTTTTAAAATGATTTCAATGACTGCGACATATTTTTAAATATAACCATTTTACTACTAACGCCTCTATGACTTGATAAATGCAACTGTTAACATAAGTTTAACTTTAAAGTTGCACATTTCAAGTCATGGATAGCGTTAGTAATACAATAATATTTGTTTTTTTTATTATTGTCGATAATATTCTTACTATTTTATTTTTAAACACACCTACATATTATGTACTCAAATGACTACGCTGAAGCCCAAACCTAAGCTCTTATAGTTTTTCCATAAAGTGTACCACAAATATGTACAGGGAGTGTGATATACAGGACTCGCTCGCTGGCCTAAAAATTCTGTTGTCCAATAAAAATACAAAAACTTGCGTTGTTTCTTGCCAAACTCCTCCACAAAAGGTTTTTTTATCATTAGAATTAGCTGAAACTTATTTTTGCGCCGAAAATAATGAGTTACGTAAAAGTTAAAATAAACTACTATATTAATTTATATGGCCTGGGTAAAAGGCCATATTATCACTTCAAAGAAGAATCAAGGCTCAGGGTTGAGGCTCTGAGGGTACTCGATACCCGTTGCCTAGCAACCGTCTGAAGATTCAAGGCTATTAGGCGTAAGCCTGCATAATCATTCACTAAGTACTCTTTTAAAATAAGGTCGCCCTAAACTCCAAATCTGCTTCTTTAATTAATTTAGATGGCGAGATAAAAGAGGTCTGGATAATGCTAAAAGCATAACGTGATACTGCTAATGAAAATCCTTTTCTGAGGGTAAAATAATGTACGTAGCATTGTCTACTTTTGTAACCAATGACAGACGCATGTGTTAGTGTGTACCTTTGTCAATGTGTGTATCGTTTCGAAGCATCGTAGAATCCAAACAGATAGCCCCATTTTGATCTAATTTCCTTCATCGGCTCGGCTCGCACACAGATGTTTTTTTTAGTAAATTACAAAAGTTTTTCTTCAATTTCATAATGAATGTTTTACCATAGACCAATTCCTCTATGGTTTTACATAACTACTTAATCAAATTTTGGTTTTATAAATTGAATTTAAACATGCTGCAAATGATGGATTCCTGATGGACAGTTTGTTTGCTGTCAAATTAAATTGCGTAAAACAATTATTATTACGTTGAGTATTGATTGATGTGTTATTATTACGTTGTCACGACGTGATGCTGGGTGCACGGTAGCAAAAAAAAGGAACACTTGACGGCCGGCGGCAGAAAAAATTGTTTTCAGTTTGAAATGACGTAAATATCGGCGTGAATTCCGTGAAACCATTTTTTGTCCAAGCTACTCTTCCGCAGCGTAATATTTCGACGCACTTTCACGTGAAGAACAAAAATACTTTACAATGTTGCTTCGTAATACACACAATAGTAACCAATAAATTTTCCCGCTTTCCTATCCAGTTCCCAGCGATTACATCTTGTTCTCCGGCGAAGTGTTACCCCCCTCCCC
>JAOTAV010059271.1:0-15008 GCA_026546445.1 Cyclargus thomasi
TGTGTAAAAGATCTTGTTGACATGTCCGGCTTTTGGACTCTAAAATCCGGGGTTTTCACGCGTCTTGTCCTGTTTTTCAAATTTTAGAGATAGCAACCGTACCCCTAAATATCCTTAAAAAAAATAAAACACAAACTAATTTTGGTTCCAGGTATGGCGACATGGTACCGGGTACCATAGCGGGCAAGATCGTAGGCGGCGTGTGCTCCCTGTCCGGAGTGCTGGTGATCGCGTTGCCCGTGCCCGTCATCGTGTCCAACTTCTCCAGGATCTACCACCAGAACCAGAGGGCTGATAAGCGGAAGGCGCAGCGGGTGAGTTCCAAATCTTATGGTACCACAATGGTACCAAACTTTGAGGATTTTTTTACAGAACAGACGCGCTATCATCTACTCTTTAGTTTTTTTATGGGCACGCATGCAGACGGGTCACCTGATGGAAAACTACTGCCGTCACTCATGGACACTTGTAACATCAGAGGCGTTGCCAATGTGCCGTCGATCCATTTGTGCCGAAGCATTACTCCTTCACGGGAAAAATAAAAAATGTTTCCATAGATTGGTTCAAGCATTTAAATTTTGAAATTGTTGGCGGTTCTTCGAATTAGAGTGTATAACTTTCATTTTATAACACTTTTGGTGCCCGAACTCGAGGACAATATATAGGTTAACTCAATTGAAGACATAAGAGGAAGAAGCGGATAACTAACATTTTGCAACCTTCGAGTATATACAAATTTTTTCCTTTAAAATTTTGACAAATCTTCTCTATTTCATTACCATTACATCAAACCCACATTATTTTAATTTCAAATAATGTATCGGGTCTAAAAGCGTCAATTTAAGCAAAAATCAGGGAGTTTTCAAAATGTTAGTTATCTGCTTCTTCCACTTATGTCTTCAATTACTGTACGATAAGTGTGTTATCGTGAATCACGGATAACCAATGGTCCCAGGAAAAATACAATGTACAAGGGACAGCAGGGCTTAAATCCGAATATTCCGGGGGAGACTCCGGAACGATATGACACCCATAGCCACATGACAAAGTGTTAGGGTTACGGATATAATATAAATATGTATGTTTGTCTTTAAGGTATTTACTATATAATAATTATGTATGCTAGATCACGCTGATTTAAAAAAAAATCGCAGAGTGGACACTCCATAAGGCCTAACGTTATCAGAAAATAGCAAATAAAAGTGTTTCAAGAGTTTACTAACTTTTCGTATTCGAAACTTTTATTTGTTTCTTAACAAGATAGATAGATAGATAAACTCTTTATTACTCACAAATAATAGAAATAAAACTTATTCTTCTTATATAAAATTAAAACTAAACGAAACAGACAACAAAATTGTGAGCAAGGGCGGCCTTATCGCTATAAGCGATCTCTTCCAGGCAACCTGAAAGACTTCAATTTTCAATATTTGTATACACATGGACTAACCATTATAATATTTATTGAGGTACATTTAATAATCTTATTTAACTCTTATTAACTGAAAAGTTTGATGAGCCATGGATCTTAGTATTACCAGGCCTGTCGCGTGTGACGGTATTAAGCTGTAAGTACCACTCCGGAGGGGCACATCACGAGGGTCTCACATGCGAGGTTTTTTTACCTAAAAAAATTTTAATTTTATTTTTGATACAATATATTTTTTTTATTATGAATATTTTAAAATCCATTCATAATATTTTTCACAATTTGCAGAATCTATATATTTTTTTACTTCAGTACGCAAATTACATACAGAAACACACACTACAAAGAAATAAAGACAGCATAGTTATATGTTTAAGTAAATTTTCCTTACCAACTTTTACATTTAATGAGAAATATAAGTTTATAAAATTTGACCAAAAAGGTATGTGTTTTTAGTGGTTGAATTCAAGATTATGTGTTTGCGTCTTAGTTGAAACAAACAATAATTATAATATCTTAGGAAGTACGCCTAACCACAAGATTTATTAGTACAAGTAATAATTACAGGCGTATTTATTGAAACAGCTTGCCAGTTTATTATAATTAAATATACACCTATTTTAGGTTTTCATAAGCTGATTTTGATCAATAGAAAAGAAATAATTAAATATAAAAATTATTATAAAAATTAATCGTCAGAGAACGCACGTCTTATGCGTCGGAAAGAGAGCGCGCTCGAGCGCAGTTGTAAACTTCATATAGAGGGCAGGCTTCGGCACGAATGGGACGGCTCAACCAGAGTGATACCACAGTCTCTCAGAAAACTGACTTAAAAAGGCGTTGTGCTGTGTATAGTTATCTAAAAGCAACCGAAAACTAGCTACAATACCGATGCTTGTATCGGTAACAATTGGCTAGTTTTCTGTTGCTAGTTTTGGACATTTTGTTACGTTATGACATTTATTTAACACAATCGAATATCTTGTTAATGTGACGGTGTTGCAAATGAAATTTATACCTCATTTAGGCCCTTAAATTTAAATAAAGTTTTTTACCTTCCCGTCTTCTAATGACAGAAAGCTCGGCTCGCCCGCATCCGCATCGCCAAGGCGTCCTCGGGAGCGGCCTTCGTGTCCAAGAAGAAGGCTGCCGAGGCCAGGCTGGCTGCCCAGGAGTCGGGGGTGGAGCTGGATGATGCCGGCCGAGATGAGGATATCTTCGAGTTGCAGCATCACCATCTCCTTAGGTGCTTGGAGCGCACCACGGTACGTAAAGACTTAACCTCGACATATGAAAATTTTAACTAATGCTATTTTAAAATCATTTCGAGTATGTCATATAAATTAACCTTTATCAATAACTAAACTAATAAATCTAAATTTATTTTCACTTCCTTTCTTAACTCTTTAAAATCTAAAGTCTAACGAAATGTGTTCACAGTTTTCTATAAAATTGAGAATTGGCTTGTTTGATTAGAGTCAAAATTTCGTGTGGGGTATAGATTGGCACTGAAACAGAGATTTTGTCCTTATTGACCTCAGGGGTCTCAAAACGTACGTGAGAGGCTACCGTGGGGTCACACATCCAGTAAGGTACTAAACTATGAATACATTACCGCCTCGGTAACTGCTGGTTTGGTTTCGTTGTGATCAGAAAACATAAAAAAATTACCAACTAGCCTTTGGACCCTTAGTTGAAAAAAAGACCCTATAGTTTAAAAAAAAATAATCTCGTTAAAAATTTGAAATAATATTATGATATCTGTTAAATCGTATGTCACACTAATTCTATCCAAAAAAAAAAAAAATAAAAAAACTTTATCTATGTTACCATATATTATTACAATGTAGTGGGGTTCTCCTTTTAAGGAAACTTGTATTAGGAAAGTTCCGCTCTTTCCGTCTGACTCGATTTTACATATTGTATTTTTTCTTATGTACCAGTATCTTATAATCTTAAACTATTGCGCACTATTACATAGTACAGCTTGACCACAACCGCTGTACCGCGCTTCAGGAACGTGGGCCGGACGGGGGACGGTTAAGAATACTACCGCCGTCGGCGTTGACGGCCAACTGACGTACACGGCCGGTAACAATGGTACCCTCCCCCGCTGCGCCGCGCTTATACCAAAACCGCCGACGTCGCTAGCATTTAACAGCAACATAATATGTCAGCGAGTCGCGAGAATGGATTTCGCCTTCATGTTTCTATCCACTAGCCGCCGGCTTGTGTCCGCAGTTTAGGAGCGTAAAGCGCTTAAATGAGCTTCATTGTCGTATAGTCAAGTAAATAAACATTTTATTAGACTTTTGATGAAAGTAAATCTTGTTCAAAACATAGGGCATAACCATCCCATCGTTGGCAATCTTAATGATTATACTATGAGTGTAAGTAATAAGTTTTCCTTTAGAATTTCTCCAAAGCTAAATATTTATTGACTGAACGAGACCAAACCACGGTTACAGAGGTATAACTGTTTGCCGAATGATTGTTAGATGTTGTATGTGTTAGTCGAATAGACGAGTGAGATACGTGCACGACCAGCCAGTCGCGCCTTTGTGTGCGTGGAAACTTCTTTGACTGAGTGCCGAGTGGGAGGTTTTTTTTTGACATTCGACAGTGAACGCGTTTCTCTGTTACTAGGATTTTTATATGGGATTTGTACATGTGATCGTGAGCATCGCTAGATGGCGCTGTACAAATCCCATATAAAATCCTTTGTAAACGCGAAACGCGTTCACGATCTAATGTCAAAAAAAACTCGCACTCGGCACTTTGTTGATTGAAATCAAAAAAACCGGCCAAATGTGAGCTGGACCGGCGCACGAAGGGTTCCGTACCAGTAGAGTTAAAAATCGGGACAACGTGTTTCAGAAAGTTAATTAGCTATAACATGCTCAAGGGGTTTACCGTGAGTTCGAAACAACAGTTTTGTCGATACTCGATAGTCGACATCGACTACGTTTTTTAGTATGGCAAAATTTTACAGCGCCTCTAGCGGTCGCTTGCGGAAATAAAATTACCACACTAGAAATTTACGTTATTGTTTAAAAATTTACAGTATTGCTTCAAACTCATGGTAAATCCACGGTTCAACTTCTGTTCAAACTGAATCAACGATGTCATGTGGATAACCAGACACGATATCTATTATTAAATCATTATAGAGATACAGTCTGAAGATAGAATGACGGACGGAAAACGGGCAGACACCGAAGTCTTAATATTGCCCCGTTTTTACCCTTTGGTTACGGAATCCCTCAAAGCTGCGATTCAATAAGCGCCATCTATCGTTGACACAAAGAAGTTTTCACATATTTTTCTTATTCCGTGTAAAATGCTAGATTTTGTTCCAATTTTAAAATGTTTTCTAATAAATCTTCAGGACCGGGAGTTTGTGGAGATCGAGAACCCGTATAACGGGGCTGTCAAACGACCCGGGTCCCCCTCCCCCCTCGCGTCGCCCGCACACTCGGGTCGCGCCCCGGCGTTGCTCGCATGCTGCGCCCGTTGCGGCTGCTGCCCTCAGAAATATCAGGTGCATAAACTTAGTTTCTTCTTAATTAATAAAACGCATCTGAAAATACATGGAGGTAGATAATAAGGGGTATAAGTGGGAAAACATTTTATTGCTAC
Organism: Cyclargus thomasi; assembly: GCA_026546445.1. Lineage (NCBI taxonomy): Eukaryota > Metazoa > Arthropoda > Insecta > Lepidoptera > Lycaenidae > Cyclargus > Cyclargus thomasi. The sequence continues at coordinate 5,069 of JAOTAV010059271.1, forward strand.
ATAATAATTTTAAATAAAAAAAAATACAAATGGTTTGCAATGTCAAAATTTTATTACAAACCATTTTTTATTCTTGTTACCTAACTACTGGCTAAGGGGTGATTATTCACTATAGTTTTACAACTTTTTCTATCTATAAGCTCTCTTGTTTGTCTTTTGAGATTTATTTCGTTCAATTAACTACAGTTAGTCACCTTGATCGGGGTATAAATAATTTTAAAAAATCCATATAATAATTTCGATCAAATTTTAATAAGATGCACAGATCCCTTTAAAATTGAATAAAATAATAGCACGAAGACTATCTGACACAAAACTAAAATCAAAATCAAGTGTATTGAAAAATAAAACTTAACTTAGTGACTTAAACCTTACAATCGTACAAAGTTAAAATCGCGGTCCCGGATTAGGGATTTCGAGCGGAATTAGGAGCGGATTAGGAGCGTAATAGCACATAAACGCGGTTTTGGTTGTGAAAACTGTGAATCTTTATAATATTTGATCGAAGTATAATATGTATTTAAAATCCACAATGTGCTTCGATTGATCCGCCAAAACGCCATCTATTGACAGCGTAAGTTAACTATAGCCAATCATTTTATTAATTAATCGTAACAATAATAATTAATAACATGTATAATAATCATTACTTAACTGCAGTAATCAATCACGCAATAATAATAATCATAAATAAAGATTTGATATTGTTATCATTAGTATTTTATTTTATTTTTGAGATGTTAACAATTTTATATTATTTCTTTGACCACACAAATTTATTCAGGTACGTATCCAAGGACATAAATATCAGTAACATATAATTTATTGCATAGATTTTTAGCTTAAACGTAAATGTTACTGGTTCCAGAATTTAGAGTATTGATAATTTTACTTACGACGTATGTACCATAGAGGGTATGTACTATTATTGTTTAGATATTTTGGAGGCCAAATAACTCTTATCCACTGTACAAATAGGGTTTGTATTGAATAAAAGTTACGGTAATACTTAAATAATCTCATACAAGAGTGTCCACAACGCCGCGTAGTGTAAAATCCTCGAACTTTTTATAGGCTGAGAGTCAGTGACAACAGAAATTATCAAATATATTTTTGTCTTAAGATTTTTATTGTTAGTTAAATAGATTTTTTTAATTGTCAAATGGACTATAATACTCCTAAATAGTTATAAATTGTAAGTTATCTCTCGACTGGACTGCATTTTTTATAAACGAAATACAAACTATTGAGATTTGAGACTGACGTTGCGCTCGTCACAATAATAAATTTTTACAAGTATTGTTTGTAAAATAGTCAAGTACTTAACCCATAATAAATCGTTGTGCGAGCTTACATCTGTATTTGTACGACAGAGGCGCCGCCGCTCGGTGCGGTGCGTCAGTCCGCTCGGCCTCGCCGGCCCGCGTCAGGTACACTACATGTTGTACAGTTGTTTCTATGGCCAACACAAACTAAAGAAACAAAAAATTAAAAAAAAACACCAGTTGTCGTCTTGAAAATATCAGGATTATTTTTGGTTAATAGCTTACACCAGTTTTATAAGTTTATTAGAGCTGATTGCAATAATAAAATAAATGTATACTGAAACGTTATGTCACTTTTTTAACACTCTCAAAAAATAATAATTACAATACAGTGTACTATGATGAACATAATAATTATAAATTGCAGTAAATATAGAACAAAAATGACAAAGAAATGTTTTCAAAGAAGCACTTTGAAAATACAAAAGTTTTTTATGCTTGTAATTTCATATTTTTGGCCATAGAAACAAGATGTCGTCCGAGTCAGACCTTGTGGCTTGTCGCTAGACTGATGTTACGTCCCCGATGTGCTTGTGACCAGCTTCGCCTACAGCACTCGCTTGGGGCACCTCCCTCACCCCAACCCAAGTCCAGCTCGACGGGTGTGGGCAAACACAAGAGAGCGCAATATTTTGTTAAGGAAATCCAACTAGAGTAGTCAAAAATGGAACTTAATGTTCACTGTCATTTCCAGAAAAAAATATTTTCACTTCATTTATTTTTTTTATTTTTCGTAAAAACTTTTAAACGTTTGTTAAACATGACTACGCAATTATGCATAATATGTTGGGGATGTTTACGAGGTGACGAATTTCATATTGCGTGATCTTGTGCCAAACATCAAAAAGTCGTTACCAGACCTTTATCAGGTGTAGCGGAATATGCGTTACTTTTATTTTTAAACAAATTTTTACAAAACTTTCTTAGAGAGTAACGAAATTCATATATGTTTTGTATTATGCTAGTTAAATATCTTGTATGCTATACTGTTTTTATTACACAATTACACAAACAAATTTTCTACTCAACAATGCGACGGACTCTCTGACGGTCGATTGTAATCCATCCAGCATTATTTCATCGTGTGTCACAAATTCTAAATTTATATCAAGTTGATTGGCTCTGACAGGTCCTGATATTAGATTCGAGTAGGAAGCGAACGCGGGGTAACCGGCGGTATACAGCGACGTCCAGGCCTTCCGACACGTCGGTGTCCGCTGCACCTAGCGAAGACCCTCTACCAGTATGTCTAAATGTTACCACGCAGCGAAAATTAAAAATAAACTTTGTTTTTTCATATACAAATATTTCAGACTCGCTGTGTGGTATTTATAATAAAGGCTTTCAATGTCTGCAGGGTGTTGGCTGCTGTAATGTCGCTTGATATAAAACTATTATAAAATTTGTCTATGATCTTTCGATGTATTGTTATATATTTATTTTGTAAGCTTTTGCTGTTACGCATATAAGTTTTTATTTCGTCGATGTGAAATGTATTTGTTTGAAAATATTGTATATTTATAAGTTTTAATAAATCATATTATTTATGAGTATAAAATGTTTTCCAATGTCTGAAAATGACAGCAAATAATATGGTTTTGTATAAAAGTAGATCCACCAGTGTATATGTAAGCAAGAATCAAAGGATGTCGCAAAAGATGTTTGTATCTGCAATCGCCAACACGCTGCAAACATGGGCAAATTAGGCAGGTTGCAGTAATATTGTCAAACCAGTGTAAATCGTTTTAGAAGTAGAAACGGCATTTTAATAAAAACGTGAAGCTTTGTATGACGGGTCGACGGCTGCCATTTTTACTTTTACAGTGCCTAAATTTAAGATCATACATTAAATCTTTTCATTCGCTCTAGATTCATTTTATTACTATCATATTATTATCATTTCAATATCCTCGACTGTATTTTTTTTTTTAATTTCTAAACTAAAACTTCTTGGAATCACTAAAAGCTACTTCGTCTTTAGGTGGCCGCCTACTTGTCAGATAAAAATTAATTAAATTCAATAAACTCGACATCCATATAGGCGACTAACACATCATCACACACACACTAATGGGTCTACATTATAAGCATGCTTCAGCACATACACTCCACTCGCTCACTGTATACAGTCCTTCACTATATGTTATCTTGCTATGTTTGTATTTTCAGTACTCTTGACGCTTGTCGGTATCCTAGACTAGGAAATATTATACTTTTAAGAAAAATGTATTTCAAAGAGCTACAGTACAGACGATTGTAAAAATGTAAAGTATTTTTAAATGTTTTTTGTTTGAAAGCTGACATAGGCTTTTCTGCTTGCAGCAAGCGTGCGGTAAATACATTCCTGCGGGCAGCACAGTGCAAGGCAATCAAACTGGTGTTGCAATGGACGGGACTTACTTAGTGGAAGCGTCTTTCTAGGATCCGTCCACTAGCGCTCACGTCGAGAGCTATGTGTGAACCTTCCCTGTGTCTGTGACCTCGTGACAAGACGGTATAAACAATTACTAATATTATTCTGTAATTAACACAATACTGCCTCATGTTATTGTATCAAACTGTATTGAGGATTTGAATTATGTTAAGGACCTTAAGATTGCTTAGGAAGATTTGACAGATGAGACGCCATTTTGCAAATTTTTCGGTGCCAGAAACGGTAACTTGATCGAAAGGAACTCACATAATATTTTAATATATACGTCAACATGCAATTAAATTATATTTAAGAGCTATAGTAAAATATTTTCATCTTGATAGAATATAACTGATTTTAATAAGTAAATAGAAACATATTCTTTTTAAAGATTCCCGAGAGCTTTGAATTTTATATTAGGACTCAGAATTTCCGTTGGTGTTTGCAGATGTAGAGATGTGGTAGGGGGTAATATTTGAGAGATATTATATGAAATAGTCTAGCCAATCAATTATAGATTAATTCGTGTTTAGTATAAAACTGGGTATAAATTAAAAGTGTTTAGCGTTACGAGATACGAGTATATTATAATTATTAAAATACTACACACTTCAATAGATAGAAATAAATCATATGAAAGCGTGACGGGTGTATTCTATAGACTTTTTAACGTTGTAATCATCATATTTCTAGTTGCAAACAAATAATATAATATAAATATTATGAGCATAGTGTTGTGGTCCCTCAATATTTTTGTATTATTTAATTGTTAAATCTTAAGGTCCTTTTACACGCATCACATACTTTTTTAAAGCAAAAAAATAATGTTGAAAATTATGGTTCCGTATATTTTACATAAAATTTCGAATTGCCTTTACCTAGTCAAAATCATATCATATTGAAATAGATGCCAAGATATAATTTGTTTATTTATACTAAGACCGTCAAGTAAGGTCCATTTTATGAAAGAAGCCCCCTGCAGTTATGCGACCATAATATTTTCAAGCTTATTTCACATCTTCGTGGGACTTCTTTGGTAAAATGTACTCTAGATTAGTTTTAAATATCATACCGTTCATAAGATTAATAATTAAACGAATTGGATTCCTTATTTGATGTAAGTAGGTAGATTACGTCAAAATATTTTAAAATGTTATCATAAATTTGAATATTGTCGTATTGAATTTTACAAGATATTGTGTATTGTGCTTGTGCGTTATTTTCACCGAATATGAGTCATGCTTATTGTACATTAAAATAGAATATACAGATACAATATTGGTAAAAAGAAGCAATTAAAATTATTTTAATACACTCCGAATAAAAAAGGTAAAACATATTTATTATATTTAGATATTGAAAATAATATAATATTTTTCAATATAAAATTGTCATTTTTAAGTCACAGTTTTAAAAAGCATCTCGCTTAATGCATATATTTAAAATTGCCTACCTATCGCATTTCGAGAAAAATATTCTTACTGTTCTTATGATGTTAAAAGTATAAAAAGATGTTTGCTCCATTTTAAAATTAATGTAGACGCTATAGCCCCTTAAATAATTTGTCTGAATATATTGGAATTTTGACCGTTTGCTGATATTTGATCAAAATATTTAAACAGTAAGTGATTTTACATTTCTCTTGAAATTGTAGATATTGATTAAAAGGTCAGTGATGCAAAAAGGGGCTCGAAGAAAATTATCATTTCGATAATTTTGTTTTTGTTAGCTTCTGGGTTTGATATATGCGAATACAACGGTCGTATATTACCAAGAAGCTGATCGCTGCGACCGAACTGATTGCAGTCCAACCTGACTTATATAATTTGCGCATTCTCGCGTGTGTACACGAGTCAGGTAGGCAGATAGGATCAGACTGACTGGAATAATCAGCTTCTCCGTATCCAAGACCTTTAATTGACCCCTTTGTATATTTGCAATAAACCATTAGAGTAAACTAGCGAGTAACTCGGCCAAACATACATTTTTAGTGCGTGACTTTAGTTTTCTATATTTTGATGTTTAACGTCATTTGAGTCATTGTGACGTAATTATTTTGTCCACTAGTGATCTAGTGCCTTCGTGTATATTCTGTTTAAAACTAGCCAGTAATATACGGTGTATACTTTGAGTAACATAAACTTGCAAAATAGTAAATTATAATTAAAGATCTAATTTTTCAGACTGAATTACTCAGAAAAATTAGATCTTTGATTATAATTTACTATTTTGCAAGCAAGACAGAGCTTCATTTGCTCACTAACGTCTTTGATTGGCTACATCAAGAAACAACCAATGATAACCAATAATGCGTAATTTTTGTCAAAAACCCTAGAAACCGTTTTTAGAGTTGTCATCGGTGTGCTCAGGTATGTTACTGGGTGGTTTTATATTATAAACTGTTACTCTATGTTAGTGATGTATAGCGGTTAGATATTGAGTGTGTGTAACGCGTTACTCGGTGGGCACGTAGCAAGGTTTTTTTTTTAATTATTTTTTACCTTTCTAACACCACGAATAATATACAAAGTTCGTTGAAAACGTCACCACAGTATGCTACTAAAAATTTTATTTCTTTTTTATTTCTTTCTCGATTTGTAATAATAAAATATTATAACTGTTTAGTATAAGCATTTTTTGTTCATATATTTTTTTTGGTTTTTAAACTTAAGGAAAAAACTATCTCAATTAAAAGATTTTCGTGTTTTACTGCATCTGCTGTAATAAGCTACGTGCCAATTTACGTGAAAAGAAATAAATAGAAAGTTAAAACATAACGAAAAATTAAAAGGGAGCAGATTTTAGAAAAGTAAAATGTATTTTGGAATAAAATGGTGTGTGGACTAATCCATTGAATAGTATTCGTTATGAGCGTAAATCAATTTCCAACATCGTGCGCAATGAAGTTTAAACAATGAAATTTCGGGTAAATCCCCATTATTCTAGTTAATGTCTTATGATCGAATAGTGTGTTATGTATAAATAGATTTTATGTGTTTATTCTAGATATTCAATAAATGTTATAATAGAGTAAGAGAATGTAAAATGTGATTGTTTCTTTAAATTAGGTGTATACACTTACTCGATTGTAAAATTGTAAATAATGGGGTATTGAAAATACCGAGTGGGAATGGAATGAGCAAAACGATAATAATTATTTGACGTAGCGTTTATATGTTACGTTGTATTATACTATGTAAAACTGTCTTAGACAATTTTTTGAAAATTCGTATTATGCTCATGAGCCATTTATTTTTATGAATTTTGCAGAAAGCGTTAGTATAAGTAATAAGTAGTTTAGATAATTAAAATTTTCAACAAATATGCGCTAATAAGGCCTCATAATAATTTTATTATATTTGCAATAAATTTCGAGATCATTAAAATTATATTTTTTTTTGTTAGTTAATGTCCACGGTAAAAAAAGATTTTGCTTTAAGCGAAACACTTTTCAAGCGACAAGTATGCATTTGCTCATCAAAAAGGTGAAGAATCTAGGAAGTGTAAATACCTAATAATATAGTTTAGTAAGAAACAAGTCGTTTTATGTGTCAAACGTTCGGTAAAGTAGAGTTTTTTCGTGTAGTCGTCGCTATCGACCTTGAATCGTTTTCAATCAACTATAGTACTGTGGTTATGGTTTCGTAGTTCGTGAAATCCGAATTCGATAAGGACAATGTTACTTCCAAAATATTGCCACGTTCTATTGTAACGGTTATTCAATTATTGTTAGTTATTGGCTAAGATTGTACCTAGTTTTTAGTTCTAGGTTTGTCGTGAGTATTTACACCTAAAAGGTTCATTATGATCGTCGATTACCTTCATATTTAGTCGAAACTGAAATAATATCTATTTTAAAAAATACATAGGTTAAATATTTGTTAAGTTCAGTCCCTCTATCGTTCCTAAGGTACTTAGAGATTTTATGTGTGGTCCAAACATAACATAGTATTAAACAAATGTTATATTTATTAATTTTATCATTGTTACATTTTTGTTTGTATCTGTTAAATTTACCTCATATATTCTATCCTTTATGTTTTAAATGAAGTGATATGCAATTTCATTCGCGATATATTTTTTAAGTGTTAAATCGTTACTTACGTCAAGCTTTTTACTATTTTTTTGTCATTTGAGCCTTAACTAAAACTTAAAAGCCTTATTTTTATGTTATGTTTTTTTAGCTGACTAAATGTAACTTTTCAATCGGTAGATATTATATTCGTCCTCAACTCCAAGACAAATATATGATGATGATAAACTCCAAGAAAAATATATGGATGATATTAAATAATTTTATTATATTCACCAATTTTAAAATAAGTATTTCATTAGAAATACAATAAATTTGTCGATACATGTAAATGTCTGTCTTTAAGTTTTTTTTACGTACCGTTTATGTTAAAAACATTTTATTTATTTTTCCATTGAAAAATATCGCCAATAAATTGTTAGCGCGCTCCTGGTCTAAGTGTGAGTTTCTCGTGAAGCAACGAGAGATGGCGTGTGTTTTTTAAGTGCGTCACTTTATTGTGAACTAAGATCTTCGTTTTTAACTTTTAGTGTAACGATTATTGTTATTTTGAGATAAAAAGAAATAAATTTAATTGTATATAATGGTACAATGACTATTATTTCTTACGCTTCCGTTAAAATAAATAAGTTTCGTAACAAAATTAAAAGTTATCACTATTCATGCTGGTCTCATGTCACCTCGTCTTAGTATATACTTTATTCTGTGGTCACCTCGTGTCTTTTACTTTTTATCGCCTAGCCTCTGAAACTTTTTATGAGATACTTTGAGTGCCAGGAAAGGGTAGGACACTTTTTATCCGGAATAATGTACGATTCTTGCAGAATAACGGACGATGCAATATGGTTGCCTACATTATAATATACGATATTCTACTTAATGTACATTAAATCGCCGATTAGCTTTGGCTTGGCGAGATAACTTTGTATTAGTTTTTAAGTTTAATTTAAAAAGTAGGTATTAATAATAACATATAGCTTAAATAATTGACTATAGTTCGAAGGAAGATATTATTTTCCAATTATTTCAATCTAGTGATTTTGCGACTATTTTGGATATAATAATTAAAACCTTTTCTAGGTTTTTATAGAAAATACAATAAAGTGACATCTATGAAAATGGTGCCGAACCACATAGCAGTAGTTTCATCACTGCTGCTAGATGGCGCTAGTCGTTTCTAAGCGCGGGTTTAAAATGTGCCGGTTCCACGGTAGTCAAGTTGCACTCTTCGTATTGTAATATTAGGGGAGGATACATAGATGGCGCAGCAACATTATTTGGGTGGGTATCATTGCAATATAAGAAATTATTTCCATGGACATAATAATTTTAGCTCCCACACCGTTTCATAGAAACCAAGCTTGTTACGCAGAAGCAATTTTACAGTGCCAAATGATTGTACACAAGTGCACTCTCTGCATCTTATAACACAGTGAGACGGATGACCAACACGACTGCCGAGAGATCAGGTGCAGGATCGACTTTTTACATGCCCATCCGACGTATGGATCATCTTACTTGTCAGGCAATCAGGCGATCAGCCTGCACTAACCAGTCTTGGAAATAACATGTTTCCAACGCGGGAATCGAACCCACGACCTCTGAGTCAATACCTGAGCTCTTTACCATGAACCTGGAGTAAGACTAGCTGACCGAATAAAAAATAAACACGCTGCACTCTAAGACACGTGTTACATCGCCATGAAAACTGCCAAGATTAAGTGGGACTGGACGAGTCATACTAGCCGCATGAATCAAACAAACAAATATACTTTATTGTGTACAAAAATTACAATAAACTTGAAGAGAAACAACAATAAATAAAATATAAGTACACAAAGGCGGCCTTATTACTTTGAAGCAATTTCTTCCAGACAACCCTTTGACACATTTAGAAGTTATCAATCCAGGACATTGGCGATGTGCAAAAGTATAATTACTCTATATATAAATCTAACAAAAGTATATTCGATATTAAATACAATAATAATATTATATAATAAATAATATATTATACAATAATAAATAATTATAATAATAAATAATAATGATGATATAATTATTAAATACAATAGATACTATAAAATATATAGACGACCTCTGTGGCTCAGTTGGTAAGCGCGTTGGTAGCTTACGCCGGGGGTCGCGGGTTCAAATCCCGCCGACGGA
>JAOTAV010059282.1:0-15008 GCA_026546445.1 Cyclargus thomasi
TCTAGACCTTAGATGATTTTCCCGTATACGAAATTTTGTATGGGATCTGTAAGTCTATAAAATAATTTGTCTATGCAAGCCGTTTCTGAGGAGTATGGCAACGGAAACTGTGACACGAGAATTTTATATATTAGATAAACGCGCTGAGTCGCTGCTATATTGATGGGATTTTGCTGAAGTTATAGAGACACTTTCAGTCCTGGGCAAGGGACACAGGACACTTTTTGTCTTGGAGAAGTCTATGGTTCTTGTTTCCACAAGAAAAGTAATTTCGGCGTAGCCTACCGGAGATTTCGGAACGAAGCTGGTCATGTTGCGGACAGTACATGACGTGGTGTCAGGTTTTAGGATATATAAATATGTATGTTAGTCTTTAAGGTATCTAATATATATATATATATAAAATATGTATGCTAGTTTCTAAGGTTTTTATAGTATGGGTCTGTGAAGCCCGATTTTACTGATTTGAATTTGTAGCGCAGAGTGCAGCCGCCATTTCTGCCGTCCTCAAGCTAAAATGTCGCTATGTACAAAAAGTACTTTTTGAGTTATGAGCAAAAAACGCCGCACTTTTTCTATGGGCTTGGTATTTCATAATGGCAATATTAATTTTAATAATTTAATTACTACAAAAGCTACAAAGCTAATAGACGTCGATAGAGCTTTTTCTTCTGAATATGATGCCATCAAAATGTCAAAAACGACTAGATGTTAGTTGAAATAGAGTACAGATGTTGTATGGAGAATCTGTCAAAAAAGTTGTGAACAGCCTAACAAAAGCTTTATCGGTAAGCGTCTAAGCGGTGAAACAGAGAAGCCCTTAACGGCTTACAGTTGAAAATGATCTCCACGCCCTTTCAGCAAAATCTGTTCAGTAGTTTCGCCGTATATCAAAACAAACCAATTTTAGCAAAAATTTTTAATGATATTCAGGGGGCTAACGAGCAGACGGGCTACCTGATTTCAAGCAATTGCCGTCACCCATGGACACTTGCGACATCCGAAGAATCGCAAGTGCGTTGCCGTCCTTTATGAGGGAATGGGAATAGGCATAGGGGATTAGGGAAGCTGGGCCGTTTCACGCCAGTTTTCTGTGAGGCCGTAGTATCACTCCGGTCGAGCCGGCCTATTCGTGTCGAAGCATGGTCCCCCATGCTAAATTTAAAAGCTAAATATGGTCAGTTTCTTATGCGTGAATTGGTAAAAGTGTAGCAGATCTCGTCACCCAACTTACTTAGTTGTTTGGGAAGTTAAATCTAATAAAGTCATATTGCAACTGATTAGAGAAAAAGGTCATTCTAATTTTAAAAGTTTTTTACCATTTGGCCAGTTGTTAACTTTCATTTTCTGAGTGTAGGGGTTACCCTTTGATGTAGATGCTAAGTGCTGGATGACGGTTGCTGGTTGCTGGGTGCTGCTGATATGCTTGCTGATAGTGATGACGGAGATTAAATAACACCCAGCTGATGCTTGATAATAATGTGTTTTTATTTCTATGCTAATGCTTACATTTATACCTACAAATATGATGAGTAGGCAAAACGTACGAGTTCAACGACCTGCTGAACCGTACACAGAATATGACACGACTTTATGATGCATTACAAGAGTATTACAACATTATTCACTTCATAATTCTAATAGGCAGACTAAAAAATAAAGTATTTTTTTACAAATTGCAATAGTTAATTATTCTTGTTAAGTATTATGTTGTGTAAACCGCTCTAATGCATAAAATAATTTAAAAGTTCAAAGAAAGTCTATCAATCATTGAACAATAAACAGTATAGTTTAATGATATTGTAGGTCTAGAGCCGCCTAAATCCGTCCCTGCATTTATTTATTTTAAGTGGGTACCCAATTTTGTGAGATTTAGTTTAGCTCGACTAAAATTGACTTAACATTACACGACCAAATGAAGTAGGTCTGGTGCTGGTTAACTAAGTTAATTGATGCTATAACTTTGTGGTTTTCAGGACGCCGACGATTTGCCGTTCAGACGTGGGGAGCGACTGATGGTGATCAATCGAGATGAGGAGCAGTGGTGGACGGCGCGCAACGCACAGGGCCGCACCGGCTCCATACCCGTGCCCTACGTGCAGAGGGTGAGTGTACACACGCACGCACCTGAACACACACGCGCGCGCACGTGAACACACACACACACGCACACACACACACACACACACACGCACGTACGTGAACCCACACACGCACGCACTTGAACCCACACACGCACGCACGTGAACACACACACACACGTACCGTTGTAAACGGTGTGCAACCTGTACCCTAGGTGTAGAAGAGCGAAAGTACGCCGGAAACGTACATACTGAGCGTACGTATACGTACAATATCCGCATAAGTGACGTCAGCAATACATTGTCCGCGTGCAAATGATTTACTCCATGGTAACATATAATCGGAATGAAAAGTCCAATATTTGAAACCGTATGAGCATACGATACCTGTATACGGAAACCTTCGTACGTTAGTCCAACTCGCATATTTTGGCCGATTTTATATATATTATTATAGCCTCTGTGATAATGTAGAAATCTAACGGTGAATGATTTCTACATTATCTTTTTATTTTTTTTTAGTCGGATCAGTACTTTTTGATTTCATTCGTTACAACAAAAAAAAAACATGTTTTTTCTTTTTATTAATAGTGTTGTTGCGATGATTGGGTGCCGAAAAGGAATATCTTCGGAGCGAGCCAGCACGCTCGGTCAGGGCCGAAGCCTCACCGACGTAATTTCAGTCGTTCGTCGTTCTTACAAACTTCGATAGCGCGATGTAGGATTATGAGGCAAATTGCGGCTACTTGCTTACATATATGCTTGTTACGAATAAACTCAAAAAGTACTGATCCTATTTCAAAAATTCTTTCACCGTTAGTTTGCTATATTAACACAGAGTGACATAGGCTATAATATCTAAAAAATCAGCAAAGTGTGAGTTGGACTCACGTACAAAGGGCTCCGTATACAGCTAGGGTGTTCGCTGACTTTGAATGTAGATGCTTTTTATTCCGATTAAATGCTCCCGTGGGATAAATCGTTTCCACGCGGGGAACGTGAGTCTTAATAGTGATAAGTAATTAAGATGTATCATTTTTTTTAAACGGGCTTTGGCCCACCACACATTCCCACCACTGTATCTCCTGTGTCGCCAGGATCGGCAGCGGTATCCAACCACGAAAACCCTTTGATGTGATCTCAGAGAGCCCGAGGGACGTGCTAAAGCTGTCTTGGGGCCCGCAACGAAATTAATCAGAAGAAAATAGGACGAGTAGGAAATACTAGTTTTTTCCTCTCCATACAAAGCGGGAGACACCACAAAGTTGCAATGACAGAAAGTCAAAGAACTAAAGGGGAAGCACCACGGGAATAAATGTATATAATTATTATGACTACTGTTAAATCGGTTGCTAATCGAGAGCGGGCAACACTAGTCGCGTCGGCTCACGCGCATCCCTAACAGGGACTCGCTCTCGAGATTTTTCTTAAAATGTCGGATGAACGTTTCGAGTTTTAAAAAGATTTATATTAATTTGATAAAGCTGATTAAACGTTTTCAAGACATATCTTTATTTTTCAACTTCTTAATACTACCATAGACAAATTATATACTACTAAGCTAGATCTAAGTCATATTTGAATTAATTGTGTTAGACTGATACCAGTCCACTTCGTTTGTTTAGCGATTTTGGTGAAATTCGGTGTAGACATACTTTGAGTCCCGAAGCATAGGATACGTCTCTTTTACCCAAAAGAATTTACGCTTCCCGCAAGATTAAATAACTTTGGTGCAACGGGATAGCGCTGCCGTCCTCAAGCTTAAATGCCGTTAACCAACGCCTGGTCGATTTTGACATTTTAATGCCAACATAACCAGAAAAAAAGCTCATTTTTTTTCTTTTTATTAAAAATTTGCATGCCGTAAAAAGGCAGAACGTATATGGCTCTAGAAAACACTGTAACACCTGGAAATCGTATTACCTACATAAACGATCTATCTAAATGCGTGTATTGCCAAAGTAGTTTGTAGCTTTTATAGCCATCGAGTTATTAAAATTAATATTTCCGTTAAAAAGTAGCAAGTCCTTAGAAAAAACGAAGCGTTTTTTGCCCATAACTCAAAAAGTACTTTTTGTACATCGCGGCATTTTAGCTTGAGACGACAGAGCGGGCGTGTTCTATTCTATAATGATAAGCAAAACTACCAATGTTATTACAGGCTTACATAAATATTTCCGTCATATCAACCATACAAATCAGTAACCTTGCTGTTATCTAAATGTCGTTGGGCATCGATTTCCCAAGCCGGTTGATATCATAACCACAGTATGATAAAGCTACGGCCAAATTTGCATAATGTAACCCCCCGGGCTCGCTCACGTCTTGATGTTATATATGTATAAAACAAGATCGCTATTTTAGCCTCTAACAAGCAACAAGAAGGTATAAGCTCGATCTGTGTTTCTGGGGCGCCATAAGTCTGGAATAGATAAAAATTTTTAAAAGTAACTTAATACGACTTTATCTTGGGCATGTCATACGGAAACAGGTAGACACATTTAAAAGTTGCGGGGGTCTGGTTTACACGTATTAAGTAGATAAGTGGGTAACTGAATTTTAACTTAGTATTAATTTACTAACTTCATGTCAACACAAAATTTAGTAGCAAGTGGCAAGTTAAATGATTTAAAATTAAGTTAAAATTTACTTAAGTCCTTATCTACTTAATACGCGTAAACCAGACATAAGTGAAGAACAAACGAATGTCTAAAAGTACGGTGGCGGCACAGAATAGGAATATATTACAAACGGAATTCGCACTCCATACAAACGACCGGAAAGTTCAAACTGACGTGTCTCGATCTCAGTCTAATCTCAATCTAGATACGAGTGATACACAGTGACGAGTACATGGTGACGGTTGGAAAATGACAAATTGTAACAAGCAAAAAACATCGTATCGTCGTCATTGGTTTTATCTTATGTATATACTCCTTTTGTGTACTTAAATTCGTGATAATAATATTAGATTGTAACGTTCTTAGTATCGTAATATTTTGTGTTTGTCTTAGGTTAATCAACTGTTTTTATTTTTTGTAAATATATGATTTTAATAACCGCACACTTGTTTCTCCACTTGACCTTCATCACACAGAGCAAAGTCTCGAGAAACTCTGACACTGGCAACTCACCAAGTCAGCCATTATGAAAGAAGAAGAAGAACATCGTATCGTGTATTGTGCTGTATATGGCTGCCTAAAAGCAGCATTAACATATTTTACTTTACCGGGTAAATTGCGAAAGGTAAGATAAATGATAAATAAATACTATTATATTGAGTTTGCAGTAGACATGAATGAAAATTATCCAAGATTGTACTTATAGAGAACAAATTTCGATTCGAAAACATACATTCTTAAAATTCGTATTATTGACAGAATTTAGTTATTGGACGATATTATTTCGTATTTGATATGTCAGAGAAAAACTGCCATATTTGTGTTGTCTTCGTACGCTTTTTTTGTTTTAGTTTTGACAGATATAAAAACATTAGACCTATCCACTTTCCGTCGGGTAATTAAAGTACTACCAAGAGTCAGCCCTAGCGCGTCGAGAGCCGCGCGGCTGTCAGTATCTAATATCTATTTCAAACACGGGGCGGGAGTGCACCTACTGTGTCTGAATATCTTTACTGTGTGGTGACGGTACCCACTTGAGTGTAATAATCCTGCATCGCGCTATCGAAGATTTCTCAGTCCCACACTATCTGCGGGTTTCGGCCTGGCCGGGCATAACACCTCGCTGGCTGGAAGATCTTCCTTTGGCCACCACGCTTTATTCCTAAAGTACTTTGTGTCCCTTTGTCGATTAAGTATTAAATTAAAAAAAACCTTTTTTATTTTATGGAAAACTTAGTTTTAAGGGGGCAAGAAAGTACATCTATGAACAGGTAACATCTACCAACATAATCGTGTTGTTTTCCGTCTAATGATTATTTATTTTTACTCAACCTTTGTGTAAGAATTTCCAGATAATTTCCACAGCAAATATTTTGGTCCCTCATAATTTGGTCGTGTTGATTTTTGTCCAACCGACGCCTTTCTTAATTCCGCCTCAAAGAAAATCTGAAATTCTATTTTTCATGATATTTCAGAACCCCTTTTGGGTGTACACAATATTTTCCTTTGAAATAATTTGAATTCTCCTTTGAGATGTTTGATCTCAATTTTAAAGGAGTGCCAATTTATTTTTATTGCTTTTTAATTAAAATTTCGCGTTCGCGTCAAATATAAGTAATAATTTTGCTATATCATTTCAAAATAGAAAACTGTTTTCTGTGGGTCTCCAATGTAATGAATAGAATTAATAATATTAACCCAAAATTGTATCTGTCTGTTACCTCTTCACACCTAACCCGCTGAACCGATTTGGATGAAATTCGGTATGGGGATACTCCGAGTCTCGGGGAAGGATATGGGCACATTTTAATTTCGTGCAGTATTTAATAAGATATCACATTTAAAACTGTTTTTGACAAGAGGGATATTGAGCGAAGTCGAGCGGGCAGTCGCGTTTCTGTTCACTTTGACTAGATGGCGTTATTTCAAATGGCGCCGTGGAGCGGGGTAGGGAAATGACTATAGAAACATATTATTTACTCTGTGGGCAAACACTCGTGGGTACTAGTAAAATCTCTATTTATTTTATTTTATTTTACACTTTTTGCACAGTGTACAATGGCGGACTTAATGCCATAGGGCATTCTTTACCAGTCAACCATAGAGTGGTAGCATCTCTATGTCTCACGTTTTCTAATACTACATGACAATGGTCCTTAGGATTGGCAGGTCAGGGTGAGGTTATACCCGGAGCCACTGGTTCGAGGCAATTAGCTTTCATCTACGAGATTGCTTTAACATTACATACATACGGCCGCTCAGAACATCTGCCAATATTATAAATGTGCAACTTTGTGTCTTCGGATGTTTGATAGACAATAATAGTAATAGTCATTAATTTACAATTACTATAATATCAGATATCACATACACTTTTATAAAACAAATCAAATAAAGTAAAAAAAACACACATACACACACAAACCCATACGTAATAAACTTAAAAAGAGGAAAAAACTAAATATTTTCCCAGGGAATGGGGTAGCATGTGCATATGGTATTGGCATACCTTGACCACAGCCTCTGCACCGCGCCCTAGGAACGTGGGACAGGGCGGGGTACAGTTAAGGATACTACCGCCTTGAGCGCTGATGGCCCACTGACAGTGTAGCAAGGCCGGTAACCATGGTAACCCTCTCCCGCGTTGTGTTTGCATCTACAGAGCGGCTATTAGGTTGGGTCCGCTCGTATTTATAATTTTCTATCACACTCTTCTTCATCCGTTTCCTCATCCGCATCCTCGTTCTCAAAAAATATACGCATCTTTTAAATTTGCGAGTGAATCACTTCCTCAACAACCAAAAATTTTAGGTCACTTAAAATATACGATAGTTTTTAGCGGATATGCTCCAGTGGGATTAATCATTCGTTGGGCAAAGTCAAGGGTAAATTCTAGTATTCTTGATGTGGTAAAATCTGTCGCGGATATTAATTTTTTATGGTAACGGTCATAAATTTTAGATCGAAAGGCGAAACGTATCGATTGATTACAAAATGTTATTTATTAAGGTTCCGTACCGAAAGGGTTAAAACGGGACTCTATTACTAAGACTTCGATGTACGTCCGTCTGTCTGTCTACACAGCCCCGGATCTAGGGGGGGGATGCGTGCCCCGGGCGGTAAGTGCAGAGGGTGCCAAATACTTATCCTATGTCTTAGTGAACACCTTATAGCTGAAATCATGAACAGTAGTATATAGAGATGTGAAATTTTTACAGAATATGTATTTCTGTTGCCGCTACAACAACAAAAACCTAAAAACAAAATAAATCAAATATTTAAAGGTGGTTCTAATACAACAAATATGCTATCTGCGTTTTCGTTCCATAATAAGATGCATAATAATAACGATAAATTTGACGCGTTAGTCATCAGCGCCGTGGTGGAGTCAGTAGGGTGCTTGCTTAAGTTCGAAGATGCCACGGTTGATTCCCACCGACTCGTTTTTATTTTACGATTTCGTTTAATAAATTTTTACGTTTTCATAATTTTTTACTCTTTTAATTAAATTTAAAACTTCTTAATACATTCAAAACATGGGCGACGGCAGTTTCTTTCCATCAGGTAACCCGTCTGTTCTTTTAGCCCTTCAATATCATTAAAAAAACGATGTTCTATAATAAGTTATTCGTCTGTGTGTCCCCACTATCACCTGTGGACGAGCGCGCACGTAATTTCATCATTAATTGCTTTTCACTGTTCAATGTGTTCGCTGCTCACTGTTCACTGCTCACAGCTCACTGCTCACTGTTCCCGTAACCCTGTAGTGCCGGCGGATCACATTCTTACATTAAATGTAGTGAAATATTACATTAATCTCATATTAACCTAGCGAAAATGTACTATTAGATTAAGAGATATTTGAAGCGAAGAACTAACATTTTAAGACCTTCGAGTAAATATAATTTTATTAATATAACATTTAATTAATTTTATATTTTAGTGATATCATTACCTAGCTTGTCTATCTAGCTGTATTAAATCCACATTATTTTAATTTCAAATTATTTCTCCGGTTAATCTGATTGTTAGGACGAGAAGAAAAAACAGACCTGATTTTTGGCATAGACTTAGGTGAAAGAATAGGGAGTGACATTTAGGTTACTTAAAGACATTTAGGCTACTTTTAATTTATTTAACTTTCTAAATCCACGCGATCGATGACGCGGGCAAAAGTTATGTTATATATTGTATCTTCAATGCTAAACCATTAAAAAAGGTCTACAGCATAAACATTTTTGTCGAATCCCAAAAACGTCAAGACGGTTAAAAGGGCCCATATATCTTAATTAAGTAATAAAGGAATTCTTTTGTACATTCCACACACAAAACTCTACTTAATTAAGGGAGTTTTATTTTAATTATTCCTCCCTAGATCCCTCGGCCCTCGGAATAATAACCTCGCTAAAGACCTCCGGGACTTCGCCCTTCGTCGTACGATAATTATCTGGAGTCTGGACGAAAACACGCCATGGTTTGTGGTATCCAATGGTTAGTGGATATGTCCATTATATACTGGTGTCCTCGAGCTTAAATGCCGCTATGTACAAAAAGTACTTTTTGAGTTATGAGCAAAAAAGTCTTGCAGTATAAGGAATATATGTATATGCATTAATTTTGATATCTCGATGACTGTAAAAGCTAGAAAAATTTTGGTAATACACTTCGATGGAGTTTTTTCTTCTGTTCATGATGGCATCAAAATGTTAAGATCGACCGGATGTTGTTTAACGGCTTTTAAGCATGAGGACGGCAGTGTTCATATTCATATTAATATTATAAATGTGAAAGTGTCTGTTGTCTCTCGCCCGAACCACTGAACCGTGTATTTTGCTGAATTTCGTTTTGAGTTTAAGTCCCGAGGTTAGGATATGGGATACTTTTTATACCCGGAAAAATGTACGGTATATAATTTAGGTGCAGCAGATTTGCAGACATCATCCAGCATAATACGTATATCGAGTGGCTAAGTAAGATCTTTGGTTCGCACTGGAGAGGGTGCAGGTTCGAACCCCGGTGGAGGCGTGTACCAATGAGACATTTTCCAATCTCAAGTATATAAAACGGATGCTCATAGCCGTGGATGAGTCATGCTTCGGCACGAACGGGCCGGTTAGACCGGAGTGATAACACGACCTCACAGAAATCTGGCGTGAAACGGCGATGTACTGTGTTTCGTTCAGTGAGCGAGTTCACCGGTGGCGCAACTACTCTGATCCCTTATCCCTATTCCCATTCCCTCATAAAGGGTAGCAATGCACTTGCGACTCTTCGGATGTCGCGAGTGTCCATTGGCGTCGGCAGTTGCTTACCATCCATTTCCATTACCATGTGATTAAAGTACATAAAATACATATTAATTAGATACGTAAGTTGCATTAGTTAGTGAGTGTGAGTTATAAGGATGGACAGACAGACAGAATGATTTTATTAACGACAGCACATCCTGGGAGTAGAATGGCTGCTTGCCAGGCTGCTTCTGTATAATATTGAAAGCCTTGACTTACAATTATTTAACTTTGTTTTTTATTTTTTATTATTTTATAAACAAATTACAATACATGTAATATATATTTTTAATTTACAATTATTTATGTAACTAAAAACAATTATTGTTTGTTACATTAGCTTCAAGACATATTATTGTTACTTTCCATCTTTTAGGTAAAAGATGGACCCGTGCGAGTTTGTTACGCCGGTTCTTCTCGCCGGGTTAGTTCCCGAACCGGCGGTAGGCGCCGTAGTCTCGTTCAGACGTTCAGAAAGTGTACTCAAAGTACTTATTTTGAATAAAAAGATTTTGATTTGATTTCTCTCTGGTCCGAAGTAATCTGCACCGTACAAATCAGACAGCACGGCGACAGGGCGAACTTTGTACGTTGCATCATGGATCTTACATAAGCCCTGTCACTAAGTGCACGCACTAAGTGATTCGCCCTAGAACCGTCTGACCCATTGTGGGCGGTAACCTCTAGGGGGCGCTGGAGAGCTAGAGGGAGGGGAGGCGTTGAAATTATTAAGGAATTCATGGTGTAAATTCAAACTTAGGGCCCGTTACACAAATTCTTGGTACGGGGCAGTGGCGTAACTATACCGTTCGAGGCCCGTGGCAAATTCGTTTACGTTCAACTATGTCAATCCAATACAATAACACGTCAAGCGATTATTATTATCGCTTGCCACTTGTCTAAGGAGGCTCATCGGGGGCCTCTCTCGGCTGGGCGTCCGTGGCATTTTGCCGGCTTGCCACCTTGTAGTTACGCCACTGCTACGGGGCCAGCCATAAAGTACGTCACACCTATTTCATGATTTTTAGATCCCCTTCCTTTGTCACAGGTAGTCACATTTCTGAGACCCTTCCTTACCATTGTGAGGTCACAAATTAGCAATTTTGCATTGTGACGTCACAAATTAGCAATTTTGCATTGTGACGTCGCAAATTAGCAATTTTGCATTGTGACGTCACAAATTAGCAATTTTGCATTGTGACGTCATAAATTAGCAATTTTGAATTTAAAAATTGAAACCACCCCAATGATTCGAATTTCGCGATTAAATTTTGAACATTTGAAATGTGATGTCACAAAACTCCAATGTCTGTCTGTCTCCAGAATCCAGGCTGTAACTCAAGAACGGAAGACAGTTCGTCGCGTGCCATCGCTGTTGTTTTTTTATGATATTAGGGGGAAAGCGAGCAGACGGGCTACCTGATGAAAAGCAACTGCCGTCGCCCATGGACACTCGTGATATCCGAAGAGTCGCAAGTGCGTGGCCGACCTATATGGGGGATTAGGGAAGTTTGGCCACCGGTAAACTCACTTACTGAACGAAACACAGCACAACACCGTTTCACGCCAGTTTTCTGTGAGGCCGCGGTAACTCCGGGCGAGCCGGCCCATTCGTGCCGAATCATGGCTCTCCCACGGCAACGAGCATCCGTACTATGTACTTGAGATCGGAGAATGTCTCATTGGTACACGCCGTCCACCGGGGTTCGAACCTGCACTCTCTCGAGTGCGAACAAAAGGTCTTACCCACTAGGCCACGGACTTTACTTTGGATAATACGATGTACATTGTATACCGCTAGGTTTGATATCAGTTGTCACCTGTATAATGCATAACGGAGCGTGTATGTGTGTTAATGTTATACAGCACCGTAACCACGGACCTGGGAAAAACTTTTCGCAAATAAAAACGAAACAAAAAAAAATTTGAAAAACCCACTACGTCGTTCTTAAATGACTTGACCACAATTTTCCAAGTCATTTATACAAAAATCATAATCAAAATCTTTTTATTCATAATAAGTACTTTAAGTACACTTTCTGAACGTCGAGACTACGGCGCCTACCACCAGTTCGGGAACTAACCCGGCGAGAAGAACCGGCGTAAGAAACTCGCACGGGTCCATCTTTTACCTATATATATATATAAGAATTAAACATAGAAAATAATTTATATGATAGGCATTAACTTAGATATAATATAAAGGCGAGTACCTAGAGTATAAGGATGTAGATGTAGGATGTAGTAATTTTGTAAGATGTAAGTTTAGTAGGAAGTAATAATAGAATCTTTACTTATTTAGGTACGTCGCTAAAGTCGCCGTTTTTTGCACGAGCCCTTTTGGCAGAAGAGCGTCCAATGCCCAGGATTGCTCTTCCAAGCGGTAATTGTTAGAGACAAATAACGCACAGATAGTTCTGCTAATATTGCGAATGCTGTCCACTGGGTCGCTGCAGTTTTCGCCTCAGACGGGCCCTGTGGCTCAGTGATACGCAGAGAAGTGGCACAGTTGGGTATTAGTGGGTAACCCCCATGGGAGGCCATAGTCGCACATATCCCGGCTGCTCCAAGGCTGTCGGGAATGAATGCAGAAGGTACTTCGCCAAAAGTAGTTGTCTAGAAGACTATTCTGAAATCGTTTTGAGGTTCATACCGCTCATACGAGCGAAAGTTATTCCGCGTTCTGTTAGAGTAAGCAAACTATCAATCGCGACAAGCTGAAAACAAACTAATCGGACGTGACTGACAGCTAACACAAAATCGTCCGCGACTGACGTCAGACACGGCTGACAGCCTATACAAAACGTCCGCGACTTACGTCTTATGGTTTGCACATTTCAATGTACAATTATTATCTCTAGATCGCGACTGTCAGTCGCGTCCATAAATCGCGTCAAATAGCTACGTTTTAAGCTTTACTCATTTTTTGTAAAGTTCGTAAAAAAACAAGAGTATTTACGTACTTGTAATATCAGTACCATAACCTCAGTAATTCACCAGTTGACACGGAGTCAGGTGCCGTGACCACTCACGCGCTGCGGTCAACCACCAGTCATGTACCCGGCTTATACATCAAACATCATGTTGGGTACCAAAACAGAAACATTGTTACCTCTGGGTGAGAGTTAAAAACTGTAAAGATGACTCCCCTTAAAATTTTCTAATTAAACCAGGGCCTGTTACACCGCTTACTGGTATGTATTGAATAGTCTATCCACAACTTTTTTGACAGATGTTGTATGGAGAATCTGTCAGAAATTTATGGATAGTCTATCAGAAACTTTATTTATATTATTTATATACAGCGTTGAAACAGGCCCTAAATATTTATGTATAGTACGAAACATTTTTTAAGTAATCTAATGAAATTGACAACACACTTCTGTGTCTAATTCAGTCGGTCTAGTATGAAGATGGACAAGGATGATGTCATAAATAAGTAAAAGTAACATTGTTATAACAACAATTGGTTACAAAAAATGATACCTAGAATGGTCATTATTGACCATAAGATATCGCTTTGTTGGTTACCAAAGTAACCCGCTGAGCAAAGTACTTGCTACTGTAAACGATGAGACAACATCTTCACAAACAAACAAAACACTTGTCGTCACGTCATAAATCTTTAATGACCACAAGCACTTGTCACAACAGAATCATTGTCGCTGAAACAAAGATTAGGTAGCGAAAAAACACAATAACTTTTTTTTCCAACCGGCCACAGTCCAAATGAATACCGGACATTGTTGTTTTTGCGCCCATAAAAATATAAAGGATATCGCTGTTCTGTGGCTTAATGACGCAAATGACAGATTGCCAGACCGCAAATCTGTCGGACCACCTTGCGACGATTGTGAAGTAGGGACATGTTGCATAATAGGCCGTAAGTTTGTAATAATAACTTTTTTATTAAAAATTTATAAAGCTTAGCTTTAAATATTTTTATGAGGTTTTCAACCTTAAGATAAGATAAAACTTTTCACACTATGTAATTAATTTTGATTTTTCAGTTTTCTTTGTGTTTTATATGTTTGTAAGCGTAGTAATTTTGATGCCTTGTAAACTTTTTTGAACTTCATTTTCTATTGTTTGATGACGTTCAATCATTTCACAATACAATTATAATCGTATATCCGATCGATAACATAATCAAAGGATCGAATCGATTCACAAGGGCAATCGAAACTATCTCCGAAATCGATCACGCCTACGGAAAATCGGTTTAGTATTCAAAATCTGCACGTGATCCAAAGGTCGGCTCTTGTATTAGAGAGAGGAAATCCGGAGTCCATTGTTGTATCCGACACTTAAGCACTTTACCTGACTGATAAAAGGTACACCGTGGACCGGCAGCCGAACTTTTTTCATAATTACACGGTGTCAGGGTCTCGCTGGCGGGCGATAAAAAAATCAAAATTTGAATTTCGAAAAAATATGCAAATCGAATGCAACGGTCGCGCACTTTTTACGATTTAATATTCTCACGTTAGTGGCCGGTTTTTTTAAGAAAATTTCTAATGAGGGTTTAATTTGAAGAACTCTCTGGGGTTTGATTTTGGGGGTTTTTTGCGTTGTTTTTTGGCCGCGTCATTGTTTGCGAAAACAAAGTCTCGTAACATGGTTGTCGCAAAAAATAATTACGGTCTGATTTATGCACGTTATCTTTCCGTATATTTTGTACTGCTAGATAAAAAAATACAACCAAAGAGTTTTTATGACGTCGTTAGTTTGAATGCAATGCGAGTAGCTTCGGTTAGACAATTAGATCGAGTAACTAGCCTGTAATTATAGTCAGCGCTTTGTACTTAAGAGTGTGATCAGAAATTTTGAGATGCTGTTTCAATTCCCAAAGAAACCTTTATGAATGAAAACAACATCTCTGTATAAAAAGAGTCATTTATTATTATTTTTAATAATTAATTTGGGTACAAAAAGAATATTATTATGTCCTACATAATATCCAAACTACCACACTGCATAGCCATCAACCTAATTTTAATAATAAAAAAAATCCCAAT
>JAOTAV010059293.1:0-15008 GCA_026546445.1 Cyclargus thomasi
CGGCGGGATTCGAACCCGCGACCCCCGGCGTAAGCTACCAACGCGCTTACCAACTGAGCCACAGAGGTCGTCAAATAATAAAGTTACATTATTTACAAAGTGAAGATTGCCATTCCGTTACGAAATTGCTTTCAAAATGTATTTGAAGTATCAACTTTAAGAGACGGGGCAGCATAAATTATATAGTTTTAGAGTTCCATAGTATTTTGTAGGAGGATATTTTTCATTGAGATTTCCGTCCTTATCTGAATGTAGTTATAATAGGCGTTAAAGGTGATCGCACATTGAATTTTGTCAGCACCGTACGAGCCGTATTTCGTAAAGTAAATGGACAATCAGCGTAGTTGATCGTGGATCTTAGTAATTTGGTCGGGTTATGTAAAAATCAGCCGACACATAACGACTTATATGGAATCAACTGGCTCTGTTTTATTTCCCCCCATGGTAAATTGCTACTTAGAAAAGCGGCGTGTCCGGTGTTGGCAGATGAAAGATTACCAATACTCTGCCAGTCCAAGACCCAATCCAATGAAATAGCACTCTGGATGCCAAAAGTTTTTTATTAACATAATATAATCCCAGTACTCAGTAGCATAACTAGCAAATTGCCATAAGCCTTTGGCCTAAGTGACCAATAAAAAAAACATTTTTAAATATGCGTGGTATCTGTTTTCAGAGTTCCATACCCATAGGGTAAAAACGGGACCCCATTGCTAAGACTTCGATCTGTCTGTCTCCAGGCTGTAATCTCAAAAACGGTAATAGCCAGAGTTAAAATTATCACAGAATAGGTTTTTCTGATTCCTGTTGCCGTTATAACAGCAAGTACTAAAAACAAAATAAATTAAATCTTTATTATTAAACTTTCAAAAATAAAGAAGTACGGAATCTTTCGTACGCGAATCTAACTAGCACTTGGCCGGTTTTAATATTACTATCCTTATTAGTCATCACTGGCTGGATAGGCGTAAGCCCTAGGGTGGCCGCCCAACGTTTTTTCTTTTCGTTTTTGGTAACTACTTCCCATTTATTCATTATTATTTATTTTTTAGACGGTTTGGTAGGGGCATGAAAATTCGGCGAAATAGTTCCATTAAAGGATGGTAGGTCAGTGTTTGCTTCGTGCCAGTCTTCCCATATAAATTAGGTAAATTTTTTCAGCTCCTTATTTTTGCAATACAAAACACTTTATATTTCAACAGAAATGGGCAATGAATTCTCAAGTCTACACATTATCAGCACATTCCAAGATATCGCGTCAGCAAAATAAACATTTTTATCTGTTAGTTGTACAATAATTATCATTTTATTAGACATTCTTGATGTTATGCGACTTTGCCGATAGCGATTAAATGAGAAAAAAATAATAAGTAGATGTATTGTTACAAAGAAAAAGAACTTGCACAACTTAAATACATAGCTCTTTAACTTTATATTCAATGTTTTATAGACACCTTAAATACTAGATGCATGTAGTTAGATGTTTTAATTTTGCAACAAACAATTTGTAAAGCCTTGCTTTACAAATTGTTTCATGTAATTTATTAAATATTGGCTTGAATTATTTAATTTACTACCAATGAAAATGTTATATAGAATACTCATTGGTTTTAGAAAAAAAGTTATATAAAATACCCATTCTATAATACTGAATACAAACTGGAAATTAGAAACATTTAAGGCCTGTGTACCACCAAATGATTTAACTTTGCTGAGTATTATCTTATTAAGAAAAAAAATAAGATCTTAACAATTTATTTTAATGACATCAAAGAAATTAAAATGAGATTAAACAGGTGATGATACATACAAAAGTAAATTAAAGTTATTTTTGGAAATTATGTCATCATAATATTTAAAACTGAAATAAAGCTGTGTCATGCTTTTAATGTTTAAAGCAAGTTCAAATTACTCAGTAATACTTAGTAACTTTTAAACAATTTTACACAAAATTAAATTCAAGATGTTTTAAAAATTTTTGATTATTACTCCTACATTCTCAGATCATAATAAATGTGGGTGGTGCCATTTTTTTTCCATCTAAGAAGGACCATAGTAGCCCTGGCAACACCCTTGTGTGTGACCCTTGAGGAACTATTTGGCCATGGTAATATAGCCGTAGCTCCATATAAAGAAAGAAATGAAGATTTATTGAGACTATTTCGCATTAGAAAACCATCCCCAACCCAATGCTGCTCATAAATTGAATGATGTGATTAGGGTTGGTGCTACAAATTTCCTCTGTGGGGTATTAATACTGGCCCAAAGTGGCTGTTGCTACTCTGTAGCAGAGCAAGGCAGTCAAAAAGAAGGTGGGTAGTTCTCATCCATTTCCTTGTTGGACCTGCATGTCATTATGCTACTAACACCTGTTGAAGTGTTTATTGAGTTTGCAGTGCCCAGTTAAGCTTCTAGTAAAGATTCTTAGTTGGTTCCTATGCATAGTGAGTACTAATTCTGTCAGTTTTTCGTTCTAGCTTAGTGCTTTAGAAGGCTCAAGGCCAGTGGTCAGAGCCCATTGCTTTGACCATGTCCGCATTCCTCGAGCATTTGCTTTGTGGTGAGATGCCATGATCTTACTGATTTTTAATTTTTTTTAACATAAATTTCTCACATTTGTAATACGAATAATATGTATTATATTTCATCAAATTTTGAAACAAACATAATAATGGAAAAGCTTACATATAAAAATAAAAAAAAACTTTTTAATATGTAACTGGTGAATAAAACATTTACTGCTAAAGAAATTAAAGTTTAGAGTTAGAATATTTTAATTCTTTTTTAACACAATTTTTTTCTAGTCAAGGTTATTCTAAAACGAGTGGCTGAGATAATTAAAGACAGGATTTTTCAGTTTGTTATCAATAATATAAGAAAGTACATAGTTTGTTGACACGGCTTACCTCTTTGTCGCCCGTTTCGCAATCTTGTAGTCGAGGGATTCGGCGTTTTGGTATCACGAGAAAATGAACCGGCGCTTGTGGCGAAACATCGTTGAAAGCAATACACAATTCGTCTTCGTATATAATGTCGGCCTTTATTTCTTTCGATATTATTTTATCGAATATCGTTGTTTTAGTGTTGGCCTTAGCTGCATGAGCCCGTTTCACTTCATCGCTGTACGGTCTCCTTACTGCGATAGTTGCACCCTTTGATATATCGTAAATATTCGTCGGATAACTCTTTCGTAATCTAAACTTTAAGGCACGTTGGAAAACTTTGTTAAACATTTTCGATATTATTTGTTAACAAAATTAAATTGTTATGATTATAATTTAAGCGTTTCTACGCCTTAAAAGGTTTTAGTAACTACAGATTATTGCATTATTAATCTCACAAATTTCTTGGAAGTTTGAACTTTGAAGAATGTGAATGTACTGTGATATACATTATTCTGTGTACAGTGTACACAGAAAATAAAAACCAGAATCTTTTTTATCTTTTATCTTCTTTTTATGGCGCTACGACTATATAACCATGGCCAGTGTCAAGTAAAGGCGGGAAATCAATTTTCTTGGTCAAATAATTTTAGCAACGTTACAATATTTTGTCAAGCTTAAAGTCTAGTCAAAGTGGTGATGTGATGTGCGGAATTTGTCTTTGAACAAAATAACAAAACTAATAACATTTCCGGTCTATTGGTTGTATATTCGTTGACTTTAACTGTCATTTTTTTTATTTAGGAAGCACCTTGGATGTAAAGTATTGAGAATTGAAAGTAAAACGACAAGTAACGCTAAAAAATACGAAAGTAGTCAAATTGTTAGGTTTTTACTCCAATACATTTTACATAGCGAAATGCGTTCTTTGGTTTCCAACTTAAAAATTATTCATGATCTATCAATATCTGCGAGATAATCCAGAGAGACAGTTTTTAAATAAAAATATAAATAAAGGAAAAAATATAACCACAGTTCCAATTTATTTAAAAAAAAAGGTAATACATTTTCGTTTTTGTATACAAAAGATGCCGTCAATAACGTAATTCATAAATATTGTTAAAATTATTATATATTGTAGGTATCGGTGTATCAAGCACGGTTTACAAATATTTAAAGAAACATACTTTTCTTGCACTTTATCCACTATATTTTAAAATATAGTGGATAAAGTGCAAAAAAAGTGTGTTTCTTTAAGTATGAACATGAATTTCCACCGTGAATCAACAGTACAATCAATCACGGTTTACAAATTCCTTTAAGCCAATAGGTAAAATGTAGTAATTACAATTATTGTCTATTTTTTAAGGATAAAAAAATCATTGGTATGAAATATGTTGGTTGGTATTTATTTAAGATACATTCTTTTATGGTACATGATCACATAACAAATCTGAAGTGTAAAATGTTTACCTACTGCTTTCTTTTTCAATATAATGTGTATTCGAGTGCAGATATATGATACCTAAAGTATTTCTTATGCCATATTAAAAACTTAACTTACGTATTAATTACTAGTAATCTAAATTAACATAATGTCATCCAGTGGCGTAACTATACCGTTCGAGGCCCGTGGCAAATTCGCCACTGATGTCACCCCTTAACCTAAAAATAAGGTTATCACTTGTGATTTTTTGAATCTCCACAACATTATCTCTAACTGTACATAATATAATACAATGTAACATTTTGCGCGTTGCCTGAATACTATAGAAATGACAAGAGATCTCTGTTTCTGAACAAATCACGTAGAATGGATATGTTTTAATAAGATATTTTCCACTTTTCATGCTTAATATTAAAAAAGTCTTTCGTACAATACTTTTAACAACAACGTACAATACGTTTCTCCTAAAGCACCAGTCTTCACGATAACTCCACGAACTGTGATATAAAGCTGAATATGACGAAGAAGGTGACTCTGGCGATGTCGCTCGCTATCGTCCTGATCCAGTGGTTCTGCATAATAAGTCGCACCGCCACCGCTATGAAGAAGACCGTCACGCACTTGTGTAAATAGTAAAGTCTGAAAAAAAAATAACACTACAGATTTGTACAACTATTTGTACTCTTGAACATACAAAAAAAGCCATCTAAACCGGTCCTGACGTTTGAGAGTTCAGTGCAATATACACTCACAGAAGAATTAAAGGTAAAATAAGTGTGGATTGGGAATTTAGACACCCATTGTCTGACAGTCGGACTCGTCAACTTAAAACTCCATAACTTTATTATGTTTTCCTCCGGCACTAAACATGTTCTGTCTCCCCACGGATACCATACGACGACAAACCCATATAAATCTTCAAGAACATTTATAAGTCGGATTACTGGTTTGACCTATATATTTTGGTTATACTTTGGCATATATTAAAGTATAAAAAATACTCTTATGTATTGGCAAGAAACAGACAATATAGCGTAAACATGAACACAGTATTGTGACGAACCAGTAACAGATATTCAACTGATCTTGTAACTTACCAGCTTCACATTATTTTATTTTCATACAATTTATTTACATTATTAAATAATAATATTATAAATAAACTAAAATGAATACAAATTAACAGCTATTGAACTAGTTATAATCTTGCGATATGTAATATGTTACATATCGCAATATATAACATATTACATCTCGCAAGATTAAATATTATGATGATATTTACTTGTTGAGATGTCGTCTGCTTTCTGGCAGCTTTTCGTCCTTCTCCTTAAGTATGAACTTCCTTACTCCAAGCACAAAAGAAGCGTACTGCTCATCCCAGCTGAAAAAAAACGAAGCAGTAGTAAAAAAGTGTAGTTTTTAAAATATTTAAACGACGTAACGTATTGAAGTTTCAAATCTATTTAAATAAAATTAAAATTTAGCAAAAAAGTCTTGTCAACTATTGTTATTAATGATATTATTAATGATATGACTTTAACCCCGGCCACAATTTAATTATTGTCAGAACTTCCCGATCAGAAAAATTCGGACGCCTGTCAGATACTATAAAAAACCTATCAGAAATTTTGAATAGCATGGGGTCTATTACAAAACATAATTATTGAAACTAAAGGTCGCCCTGTGGTCAAAATTCGACCATAAATTTTTAAACCCATTGTGCAGAAGAGGTATAAAAATTATAATCTATTCTCAATTCACAAAAACTACAATTACAAAAAACAGACTTCAACCACAAACAAAAGAGTATTTCGTGTATGATTATCGTGTCATGTCAAAATATTGTAGTGTGAGTATTGTAGTATGCGTAAAGTATTATTTTTAAAAATAGGCAAGATTAAAGTATATTTTAAAATAATATTGGTATTCCACCCTCCGCCTCCATATCAACCATAACTGGGAGAAATTTTCTTGCGTCTTCATCTACGCGCATTTCGTAAAAAGGGGAACAAAGTTTTCCGCTCGAGTATTAATATAGATATAGTGCTTTCTGTTGGGGCGTCCAATTTTTTCCGATTAGAAATATAAAGACAAAGGTACTTTTAACTTACTTAATGCTCTTCGGATCCAAATTGTATATCATCTTATCGCTGGGCGTCAGTCTGTCTCTCAGCTTGCTAACATTGTCAGTTCTAAACTGCCATTCTCTCATGGAGAAGAATGATAGAACTTCCGTCATATTCCGAATCTTCTGCTCGACCATCACCAAGTTGAATCTGGAACGGAATCAATATTATACACATTGTATTTTAAGGTTCTATCGAAGAAACTGTTTTATTAGCCAGTGACGGACCTATATCGTTTGAGTTTAATGGATCTTCTTCATAACCCGCGATTATTATCGTATTGTATAGTACCTCGCATTTGGTGCGGTAGGGGAGGGTTACTATGGTTACCGGCCGCGGTACTCTGTCAGTTGGCCGTCAACGCTGATGGCGATAGTATTCTCATCTTTTCCCCGCCCACCATCCCACGTTCCTAGGGCGCGGTACAGAGGTTGTAATCAAGCTATACGAACGATTGTGTGGATGCTTGGAATTTTTGCCGTGGGAGAGCCATGCTTCGTCATGAATGGACCGTCTCGACCGGAGTGATACCACGGCCTCACAGAAAACTGGCGTGAAACGGCGTTTTTCTGTGTGTTCAGTAAACGAGTTCCCTAATCCCCTATCCTTATTCCCATTTCCTATTCCTTCATAGAGTCCGGCAACGAACTTTGCCGAACTTTCAACGATCTTTACTTTCACGAACGATCAACGGTTTTTGCCGACCAACGGAGCCAGTACGCGTATTGACACTTAACTAGAATTGAAGTTAATGTTTGAAACAGATGATGACCAGTTCACACCAGATCCGCCAAACATCTTATGAATAAATTGAAATTGGAATATTTTAATAAAATGAAACTTACTTCATTTTCATGCCGAAGATCCGCGCTACGTACTCTGCGAGAGTCAGCGGTAACGTTTGCAGAAGAAACACTAGCAGCATGTATGAATATCTGAAAAGGTATCATAAAAATCTTAATTATGTTATTTTTATTTGAAATAGGCAAAGAAGGTAAGTAAGGTAAAGATACAAGCTGCCTAGTACCTAACCGAATCTTTGCAAATGTAACGACTTTGTATCGAGACACGGGTTTTTTTTTAAATTTTAATTTGTTGTTATTATTACAAAAAGAAATAAAAATAAAACGTTAGGTACTAAATTATTTCAATACTTACGTGTTGGAGACGCAGAAAGCACTGGGATACCAGAGCGCATCGTCCAACGGTGTGATGGGGAAGTTCCTCCGTAAATTACGTTCCATGGCGTCCCAGCACGTGGGGTTCTCGTATGTACTACAGTTGTATACACGAGCTTCCGGTAACCTGAAATTAAGGACTTAATCAGGATTTACAATATGCCTTAACCCTGTTCTAAGCTGCAAAGTACAGCTACTAATACCCAGAACCCGGTCCAGCTATTAAGCCGCACTGCAGCGTGAAATTTTGAGCCATAAAAAGCTCAACTCTGCCACCCCGGATAGTTAACGGGAAGAGAACGGTAAGGCTATATGTTTGAAATAACTGTCCAGGGGAATAGGGAAGATGCGTGTAAGACAAAATTTATTGAATGCATGCATATTATTATGATAGTGGTCAAAAAGATATACAGAATGACCAAAAATCTCTGAATTCCGTTGAGAAATAAGTAAGATATTAGCGATTTAAGTTTTCTACCCATCTCTTTCTCTCAAAAGGTTTATTTAGCATGAGTTTTGTATGCAGCTTATGGACTTTTGACGTCACAATCAATATGGGATCTGTCTTTATAACTGACTACTTTAAAGGCTTGTTGACTTTGTTGTTTTCAATCTTATCAAAATACTGTTTGGACTACATAGTTTTTCTATAAAGAAAAATCTTTCTTTTTTAAAGAAAGAATAAAAAATCTTGCATATACCCTATTAGTGATTACGAAGAAAAAATATTGATTTAGTGTCTCCATATGATGAAAAATTTACAAAATATTAATATGACAATCCAATGATTAAACGAGTAGGTAGTCTAGTCTAGAGTCTTGTTTCTCTTGTAAAGAACGACTTTCCGTTCTTTTCAAGAGGAACGGGACCCTGAATAGGGCTGCAATACTGTAGCTACAGGTACTAACTTATCAACTGTCGTCTCCCAGGCGACCGCGATCATGGTGTCAATGGCGATGTCCACTGGCAGCAGGTCGGCGACGACGTCGGGGGAGCGGAGGAACACGTGCAGCAATCCCTTGCCTGACGCCACGATCACGCCGCTGGGACCGTTCAGGTTGTCTATCCACCCAGGGAACGGGTGCTGCTTTGCGCTTATCACTGTAATGTTTGGTCAGTG
This sequence comes from Cyclargus thomasi, assembly GCA_026546445.1. Taxonomy (NCBI): domain Eukaryota; kingdom Metazoa; phylum Arthropoda; class Insecta; order Lepidoptera; family Lycaenidae; genus Cyclargus; species Cyclargus thomasi. The sequence continues at coordinate 8,757 of JAOTAV010059293.1, forward strand.
AGTTACTATTTTCCTGCGGTTTTGCCGTATACTAACATTTTTTTCCAAAAAAAAAAAAATAATTCAGTATAGAACTTTGACATGATCAATGAACAAATAAAAAAATTAACACAAACTATGAAGTTCTATGTTAAAACTTATGACTTTCCTAGTCATAAGTTTTAATGTACACATAATATGTGTGTTTCATTATTAAGTTTTAGCATAGAGAAATAATTGGTCTATGGTTTTAGGAACCTATGTAAACTACAAATTATACGTATATCAACAAAATCATAACAATTCATAATAATATGTAGGCAACTTGAAAGTACTACTTTAACGATTACATAATATAATAAATTATGTTCGCCATTAGACAAAAACAGCGAATCTAATAATGCTACGTCATGCTTTTCCATAGTTTGAGAATTAGGTCATTTTAGAAGCGTCAGCGTTTGAAATAAGTAGCGGTTACATAATGTAATTTAGGTAATAACTATAATTTGAAAAACATTGGCCTTTCGTGTCAATTCCACAAACGTAATATGTTTAACATTAGTATATTATGTAGCTAAAGTGTTACTCAGTCTATTCGTCTCTTACCTCTTCACGGCAAATAATTGAAATTTCTGTAGACCCAGTGTTTACGCATAGACAAGACGTTGCATTATCTGTCCCATGACGTTTTTCGTTGGATGCCTATCACGTCACAAACGCGGTGATTGGTCGCCGATGACGTGATACGACGTCGAAGTGCAAGAACCCCTCCCTATACGCACTTCTCTTTATACACTCCACTTTGTAACACGCATTTTGTTAAAAACGCAAGGCATCCATATCCTGCTGATATGGTCCTCGCGCGATTAACTGATATTTGCGAGACGAGTTTTTTTAGCACATGTACCTTACTACCTACTTAGTACTTACCAATAGTAGGTCTGAATATGGCGACAGAGTATTGCCTGTTTGGTCGTGTGTTCACGACCACCTCCGCCATCGCCTTAGTATACGTGTATGTGTTGGGCTTGGGGCTGATGAATCTGCAATTGATTCAAAATCTCCATTAAATTCTGGGTCCGTGCACAAACAAATACACAACTTTTATTCGTGTGCAAAGTCGGCGCCGTCCGAGCAAACAAGGATTAGCTGAAAACAAAATATCGGAAGCAAATTACGGACGCGCTTTACAGCCGCGACTTATAGGTATCTATATAATAATTATACATACATTGAAATTTGAAATGTTCAAACTATGAGACGTAAGTCGCGGACGAGTCCTTGGATGAGTCTGGCGGGCTACATGTTATTGTCTGTGCACACCTTTATGTCGCGGCTGTAAACCGCGTACGATAGTTTCTTTTTAGCTGCACTCACATGTAGGGCCGCGCGCACAATTGAGTTGAAGTATACTTACTTGGAGGTAACGGTGTCAAGTATGGGTTGCGGCAGACAGTCGACGACGCCGAACAGCTTGTCGACCGGGGTGGGAGGGTCGTATACGCGCTCCTCCACCACGTAACGCTCCGGGTTACTGTACGCCGTAGACACATGGACTAGTGTCTGAGGGAATGTTGGTAAAATTATATAACATGTAAGCGCCTGGTCGCGTTGATATAGTCGCCGTAACGTACCGTGTTTAAGTAAAACCGTCTATGCAAATCCATACATTATTGAGCCGTCGCTGTGCGATGATCGTATGAATGTAAAAAAGCTCTAAAACATCGCTGTCATGGGAAGAATGAGATAACAGTGATAAAGAGCTTGCAAGTATTTTATAATTTCAACATGTTCTATTAATTCTTTGTGTATGTTTTGACTAGCACAGGATCCATTCATCGCCCTATCTATAGTGTTCTTCGTCAGGGTTCTCAGTTTAGTTATTTTCCTGGTAAGCAGAGAACTTATATTGTCTTACCTCTAGCTTAGGAAGCGTGTCGCAGATGTCCATAAGTGTGATAACAGATTTGATGTTCATCTCAACCGCAGCTGGTAGAGGCTCGTCGAATTTCACCGTCGCTGCCGAGTGAAAAATTATGGAAACCTGAAAATAATAGAAAATACATCCACAAGGGCTGAAAAAAAAACAATTAGGTATTCAGTTGATGCTGGCATCAGTGCCCCGTGTATGAAACAAGGACAGTTTTGATGCTGCAGGTAAAGACGTGATGTACACAGCCTGGTTTATATGTCTACTATTGGATTATATGTGTTAGGTAGGAATGTAGGCTATATAATATTGATAAATACTAGCTGTATATAGCATATGCTCTTTTATAAGTTGGAATGTATTTTGAGTCAGCCTGTGGCTAACGTACTTTGTCGGCTGCTCGTCCCCATCATAGTTCATAACTAGTGTACATTGCACATATATCTGTGCATATAATGTTTGCTAATTAGCGTGTAAATGATGTCAAAGACATTAATATCGCCTACGAAGAATGTTTGGTCACGTAGCAGAGCACACGCAACGCTTTCCATTTCGTCCGTCGCCGCCGCCGCGCCCGCGCCCGCGCCGTGTCTAACATCCCAACTGAATTGATTAGATAAACAGCTTTTTGCCTCATTAAATGCACATTAAGGGTTCATCTTGCGTAAGATAGTTTTTGCTTTCAAAATTAGTCAAAGTAATATAAGGTCATTGGCTTAAAATTGTAATGTTATAATCGCTTTTAACAGCTTCCGTCTCTTTTTAGATAATAAAGCAGACAATTTCAAGCTCTATTTCTGTATCTGTAATCTAAGCGAGTTCTCTAACACTTTGCTACATAGTTTAATGTACCATTGCAGAAATTGGTTTTAAGGCAAATGACAATTTAACACATAACGAATCATGATCTTACAGCGAGTTACGGACCTGCGCAATTGGGACGTGTATGTCTACGAACAACATATCCAATAGTACCTACATTGGTACATATGTGGGAAATACGTGGTGGCGTAAAATCTTCCGACTTAGCGAGGTGTTCTGCCTGGTCAGGCCGAAACCCCCGTGATTCAATACAGCTGTCAAATATAACCAACGACCGACGTACTTAGAAAATTTCGATAGCGTGATGTAGCTTTGTGGCGCTTATTGTAGGTTCACATACTTCTCTTAACTGCTGTAGTGACTCTGGAGACAGGCCGTATCCTGGCAGGCTGACGTCTCCGGGGATGATGCACAGCTTCTCAAGCTGAGCGGGTCGCTGCTGGCGGAGGTTAGCGAAGGCCTGGAAACAGATCATTCTTCTCTAAGAAAAGTTGACAAGCGGATGGTGGACCAACGAATATTGGTCGGGCTATGTCAATAAACCGTCGGCTGGCTGGATTTAATATATATTATGATACTGATAATCTGAACAAATTAGGCCCATTGTATGTCTAAAAATAAACTTTGCCGAACGTACTACGTACAACTTCGTAAGCACGAAGGGTCACCTTCGATCGAAAACAAAGTCCCGTGATAATAAAAAAATAATCTCGAGAACAAACCGTGACACAACAATAAACAACTTGTAAACCTGACGCTTTATTTAATTTAGAGCTAAGATTTAATTTTAAAGTTAGGATAAAGAGTCATAAATATTAACTTATAATGAAACAGAGTGGAAGGCGATATGTTTATATGTAAAAGCCTTTAAATTTATGAGTAACTTTTAATGAGGCCTTTTATCCTTATACTTTTTTATTATTACAACTATGTACCAGAATTCCTTTCTCTATTCGAGAAAGCACTCTTTCGCTTACAGGAGCGAAAGGTAGGTAGGTATGGCCGAATTGAAGAACCTCCTTCTTTTTGGAAGTCGGTTAAAGCTTCGGTCAAACCTACCGTCTGCCGTACGGCGGACGCTGCCCATATGTTAATCGATGGCGCCTTGCACGCCTACGCCACCACAATGCGGGACGGATGCGACAATGAAACGAGACACACGCTTATATACTAAGAATACTTTTATCTTGTCACCACCCATGACACAACACGCACAAAACGAACAAATATATAAAGAAGTAAGTAGTAACATTAACGTAAATAAAATGTACATAATATTGTGTGTCAAATTGGCGAAGACTCAGCTGTTATGAGCAGCAATATAGCTCGCTGTCGTGACATTCTGCAAGGGCCAAAGAGTGACAGTAATAAAGTCACTTTACTACAAAAGAAAACCGCTTCTCAGCAGCCAGGTCTGCAACTCAGTATTGCGGTGTAATAGGAGAAATACTTTACAAGCTTGCCTCAAACACCTAACACTACTACCAGCCCTCAGTCTGTTAGTGACTATTCAAACAGAATATGATGTAAGCAGACTGCGGTGCGAGCTGCTGTTAAGTCCCGCGTTGTAAACGCTTTTGCACCACGTTCAGAGTTGCAGACGCGCAGGACGGCTGCGGAAATCGTAATCCTTATTTGGGTTTCGCCGAAATCAGGAACAAGGACGTCCGATTTCTGTGTTACACATTAGACATCAACGATGCCGCTGCTCTTGTAAAGAAAATATTGCAGCAAAAAAAAACTTCGCGAAGTGAACTAAAAATACATGCGTACACACACTGTGCTCTTGGGTTAATCTGGGCAGTAGCGGTCAGTAACCATCTGTCATTTTTTTAAATTTTCTGTACAATTCTTGACAGGGGGTTAATGACCGCTATCGCCTAGGTCAAGCGAAAGAACTATAGAGAGTTATAACTTAGTTTTGCTACACATGTGGATTGTATTACGAGAACTATATAGCAAGCAGCCAAGCATCCTTGATTACAATAGCCGCTTCAGCTGTTAGTCTTTACACTGAATGACAGACTTTGTAATTATAAACGATATAAAAGATGAGCAAACAATACAAAATTAATTTTCTTTTTTACAAAAAAAAAATATAATTACTTAATGGCGATAAGTGCTAAGTAATTAGAGCGTGCGTGAGTCCTCTTAATTATTTTAAAAGAGGCTCTCATAAAATGAGTTCATATATATGTCATAATAATTAATAAATAATAAAGTGTTCTGTAGATGTTTTATGTCTTAATCAAAAAAAGTTCAAAACTGACGTAGTCAAGCTCAAAGTTTTTGAATAGAGCGAAATTTTGGGGTTGTTACAATTATAGGGTTGTATAACATGCCACCAGCATAGACAGCTGTACTCACAGGGAACGTCACTAAACCCGTTTGTATATATATTACCTCATAGACTATAAACTTACCATAGAATCTTTGAGTCCCTGAAGGCGTTTTTCAGGTAGAACTTCTTTTTTGGGCCGAACGAGGAGGTAAAGCTTGCCAATATCAGGACATGTGGACAACAGCCTCTCTATCAGCACCTGTTGTATGTAATATTAAAATTAAATTACTAGGTTTGTATGAGACTAGACAGAAAAGTTTTTTTTTTGTTGTAAGAGAAAAAAAAGGACTTTATCGTTTACGATAATGGCGTTCCGAGACAGAAAAGATACTGTTAAAATTCATATACCTATCTATCTATACATATATTAAAATAGGAAATTTGGCGTGTTTGTACAATTAATATTTTTACAAACTAATCAATGGAAGGGGGCTTAGGAACAGTAATTATAACGCAAATCAATAAAAAAAAGTTGTCTGTGAACGGATTCGAATAACGACCACCTCTGTGACGCAGTGGTTGAGCTTTGATAGCTCACGCCGGGGGTCGCGGATTCGAATCCCGCCGACGGAACAAAAAGTTTTCAATGTTCCTGGGTTATGGATGTATATTATATAATAAAAATCTTAAATATGTATATAGCATAAAAGTATTAAATATATTTCCGTTGTCTAGTACCTGTAACACAAGTCCTTCGGGTACTTAGCACAGGGCCAGATGGACGTGGTATGAAGCGTCCATAGATATTATATATTATAGTATAAATCTTTTTTTATTTATATTGTATAAAATCACGTTTGTTGTATGAGAGCCCCTCTTATTTATTAAATTTATTTTGTTTTCAGTATTTGTTGTTATAGAATAAAGCGGCAACGGAATTTTTTAATCTGCGAAAATTTCAAGTCTCTAGCTATAACAGTTATTGAGATACAGCCTCGAGAGTGTGGAGACAGACAAATGGATAGGCAGGCAAGATGGACAGACAGACAGACGGACATCGAAGTCTTAGTAATAGGGTCCCGTTTTTTAACCTTTGGGTACGGATCCCTAAAAATGTTACCTTTCCCATGAGTCCGGTGGCTCCTGTGATGAAGACAGACCGCCCGGCGTAGAACTGCGGTATCAGCGCCTCACACGGCGACTTCGGTCGGCCCACCATTTTCAACCTGAAGAAATTATG
>JAOTAV010059304.1:0-15007 GCA_026546445.1 Cyclargus thomasi
AAAAGGCAAATCCACCGTAAGATTATGATAATAAAAAATTATATATTAGTTTAAAAAAATGATTTAAAAAATAAATAGCATTGTTTAGTTATATTGAGATAATCAAATATTTGAAACTTTTTAAAAGAAGTGTTTGTTTAAAAGATGCATAGTAAGCTTTTTATGTTATAAATATATCATTTTAAGAAAAAATTTACCACTATAGATGTACTAAGATATATCGATGCTCCTCCATGGCTGTCATGCGTCTCATCTAACGCTTCCTTGTTGTTCTCTTCCTTGTTGTTGTTATAAAATAAATAAAAATATACATCTTTTTTTTAAATACTTCAAATTCTTTCTAAAAGAGGGTAAATAATAAATATATTTATAGAAATATCTAATCTTATCTCTTATTTTAGAAAATATTGATTTTAATACATAAAAATTTTAAAACGTAATGATTTTATAAAAATATCATTTATACTTATGAATATTCATAAAAGAAGAGATGATAGATAATATTGTTTAAAGAATTTATGATTTATTTTTATTTTATTATTCATGAATCAATATTTAAAAAATAAAGAAGAAGTCTTAATTGTATTAAAAAATATTTTTTATTTTTAAGAAGACAATTAGAGAGAAGAAATAGAAAAAAAAGGTATTACAGCTTTATTAACAATTTTTAATTCAACTTTAATAAAGAAGAGTAAGATAGAATTATAGTGGAATAAACAATGTATTTCATCAAATTAAAAAAATACTTTTCGACTAAATTTATAAAATTATTTACTGGATTAAAAGTTAAAATCTTTGTAACACTAACCTAAGAACAATTAGGTAGTAATTCATAAATGAAGACTTATTGTCATAATTTAAATTTTTCTAAGTAAAATTTATAAACTCTTTTTATTGTTAAAATATAAATGTGGTAGAATGAAAGAATTTTACGTTATTAATCAATCAAATAACACTTATTAAATATTTTCTAGTCAACTTCTCTAATAACTTGTTATGTTTTTTAATAAATCAAAATTAATTTTATTTGTTTCTATTTCAACTACTTTTGTAAAAATTATAAATTATGTTAAAACATTAACATTGCTAGGATTATGTAAGTTGTTTTAAGTGTTAAAAGTAAGATTTAAGACTAAAAATTGCAGAGTTTTTTGTATAAAAATATTAGTACTGAAAAAAATATACAATGAAAAAATTTTGTCAATTATATTTAAAAATAGGAGGTTTAATGAATTATTTCATTTTTACTTTAATGTTCTTTTATATAGAAAAGACTATAAAACCTAATGAGTATTAAGAAACATATAGTTTTTGAAGTAATATTCTATAAAAATTTTATAAATTTTTTTTCTTCTAAGAATGTAACTTTAAAAACTAATTTATTTTTTGGATGATTCTATAAAAATGGAACAATTTAAAAAAAGCTTTTTTTAAAAATTAGAATCAATTCTTATAAAAAATATTATAAAAAGAATACCTTTAGTAATTATTTTTTTAAACAATATAGATATAAAAATATTTTCAATATCCCATGTTAAGTTTATTAACATTTGCCTATGATACTTTATTTAAACCGAGAGAAAAATGTTGTACACTAGTAGTTAAAGAAATAGATACGATGATTGCAGAATATGATTCAAAAATTTGTGGAGTAAAATTAGAACGAAGCGCTTTTTTCTTGGGTCATTGTGTTTATAGCTCTAAAGATACAAGAATGAATTTAATAACTGAAGAAGTAAACAAACTATTTTTATTGGGAGAAGACAGGGAACAAAGATTAAAAACTGTAATTAAAAATGTGTTAACATCATTTAAAAGAGTAATACATTTAGAAAAGGACACGGTGTTTGCTATCCAGGTCCAAAAAATACTTCAATGTTTGATTGCAATCTTGAATAGCTACAAGTTAGATTTTGACTCAATTGACGACGATAATTTTTTATATCAAGAGAAAATATTTTGTGTGCCTTGTGATGAATATTTGCATGGTGCGACCCGTTGCGAACAAAGTATACATGTTCCTAACCCCGATTCAACAAATTTTTTGCACCCCCATACTTGTTACTTTATGATTCTAAAGGCAAAGTTTTGTAAAGCTTTACGTAAACTTTTTCCGTTCGATTTTAGAGATTTTGATCAGTTTTTGGCTGAGATGAGAAACGAACAATATCAATTTATTTTTATGGCTAAGCCTTCAAAAGAGATTAAGCAAACGAAACACGATACTGATAATTCTAATCAAACTTGTGTTGTAAATCCAGTCACTACAGCCGAAAGAGATTCTTATTTTAAAAATAAGTTTTTAAAATAAATAAAATTTTAAGTTTGCTTTTTCAAAAACGAAGACTGGTTTTTTCTTTATAAAAATAATTGTTATTAATTTGATATATTTTAAATTACTTTTGAAAAAAATAGAGGGGTACATTTTTTTAGCTAATTTTGAAGTATTGTTTTTAGTTTTACAACAAATCATTCATTTTACAGTTAAATTGGAATTTTAATTTTTTATTTAAAAACCTTTACATAAATTAACTACTTTTCATATGGATTAATATTTTGATAAGTGTTGTATGATTTATATTTCTGTTTTAAATTCTTATTTTTTAAATTGTTAAATGTTGTCTTGAGAAACATTTATGAACAATGTAAAATAGAAATAAGATTTACACAGATAATGATTAAGTAAATATTGTTAATATATGAGTTTTGATGTCAATTTTGAATTTTTATTATTTCATTAAATTTAACTTTGGACGAATTAGTTTTTTGTTTTTGTTCTTAAAGATACAAATATGTTTAAAAAGATTAATTTCATTAATTACGAATAGTTCTAAGATTTTGTGGTAAAAATTTATTTTAGTCAAATTAATCATTAAGGTAAAAAAAACAAGAACATATTCTTTATATCGGTCAGAAAAAAAGAACTTACTATTAAAAAAAATATTAGATAGAACGACTATTAATAAAAAAAACAATGTCAATACGTTTTAAGAATAGTTAAAAAAATTAATCCTATGTTTGGATGGTTACTAGCAGCTATCAGCACTTGGTTTAACCCTTCACAAAAGAAATGTGCTTCAATAAGCGAAGATGTAAACACGATGGTAGGTAAATTTGATTTAAAATGGGATAGGTTAAAATTGGAGAGAGGTGCATTTTTCTTGGGACATTGTGTTTATGGCTCTAAAGACCCGAGAATGAATTTGTTAAGTGATGAGGTCGATAAACTTTTTCTAATTCTTGAAGATAGAGAAAAATTATGTAAAAAAGTGATTCAAACTGTTTTAATTCAGTGTAACGAACTTATTAAAAGAGATGATGATGAAAAATTAGCTAATGAGATCAAAGAAATAGTAGAGTGTTTAGATAAAATACTTATTTTAGACAGCTGTGCTGATGATTTGGATTATGAATATTTATTTAAAGATGATATGAAAAATCAAGAAGAAATATTTTGCTTAGCTTGTAATGAACAGTTACATGAAGCTAGACAGTGTCCATTATATATACATGTGCAGTTTCCATATTTTGATGATCCATTGCCACCAAAACTTTGCAGTGAATTGATTCAAAAGGCTTGTTTTTGTAAAATTATGAGAAAATTGTTTCCGTTTGATTATAAAAATTTTGAAGATTTCAAGTCTGAGATGACATGCGAACAACTTAGAATTTTTGCAAACAGAGGAGAAGATGTTATAACAAAACAACCAAGTACTATACATAGAAAAGAAGGAATCAGAGGCCCTAAGCCTACAGAGAATGCAACGTGTTCTGAATCTGGTCAAACGGAAGAAACTTTCTCTATCAAAGACAAAGATAAACAAGCAGAATGTATTAAAACTAAATTAAATTCTGAAGAATGTTCGTTTAATTTAACAAATTATAAAATGATAAAACTAGATATGATACCAGGTTTAGATACAACTTTGAACGAGGAAAAAACTGAATCTGAGTTTGTAACTGATTCTGAAGGCAACCCTCATTTCGATGAAAATGATAGAAGGTTTGATTTGAATCCAGATTTACAAAAAAATAGAAAACGAGAAGAAATTAATATTATCGATGAAAAATCTGTACAACAAATGAAAAATTTAGAAAGCATAAAGAAAAAAGAACCATCAGAAAATGATAATTTTATCGAACAAATCGCTGATTTACAAATAGATAAAGGTATTGACTTTGAATCAAAAGATAGTCTCTTAACGAAACCGAACATGTTACAAGCCTTACAAGTAAAAGAGGAAGAATTTCAAGGAGCTTATGGATCGAATAAATGCCATTGTATGATAATTGAAGAGACAGAAGATGAAGAAACAGAGGAGTATGAAACAGAAGAGGAAGAAACAGAAGGGGAAAAAACAGAAATAGTGTATTATACGAGTAGTGTTGTTGGAAATTATTATTATGACATACATTATAATCCATTGCCCACTATTTACGAAGAATCAGGTGAAGAAAATGAATCCCAGCCAGAGGAGGAAATTAATTCATCAGATAGTGTAAATGGTTTGATTAATTGGCAACAAAAATTAAAACCTCTCCCAGGAGTCAAAAGAAAATTTGATTCTTATGAAAATGAAAAGTTTCATGTGCATGATCAGAAAAAAGAAGATGCATACAAAGATCAACAAATTACAAACACGTTTGCTAATACTAAAGGGTTGCATATGGCTCAGATTGAAAAAATTACAACAATCCCAGAAGCTGTTGTAGAAAGTAATGTAGAATATAAAAAGATAGAAAGAAAGTCTATAAAAATACAACAAGAAAGAAAAGTCCTTGTAGCAGATGAAATATTTACAGACATTAGAGAACCTAATGAAATAAAAAGAGTGATTTTGGATAATAATAAAGAAGTATTTTACGATGAAAGAAAAAAGAAAGAGGAGGAAGAACTTTTAGAATTCGAAAGACTGGAGAAAGAACTTGAGGAATTAGAAAAAGAATTACAAAAAGAAAGGGCGAAAAAAGCAAAATTTTTAGAGTTACTTGAAAAAGATAGTGGTGTATCATTGAATGATGACAAAAATAAAGAAAAGTTTTATGAAGAGAATATAAGTAAAAAAGATATTAATCACAGTAATTCAGATACTAATAAAAATAAACAAAAAATATCCGAAAAAGATACTATGAGTGTAGAATCTAGTTATAATTTAAATAATCGTAGTCAAAAGAAAGCAATAGAATATTCTAAGAATCTTAAGTATTTTCAAATTTTTTATTATTTTTTCTATTTTTTGATATTTTGTTTTTTAATTACACTAAGGGTGTTGGTAAATTCATTAAATCAATGTATTTAAATGCTAAAATGGTTTTCTTTAACTTAATTCTTCTTTAAAAAATAACAAAATCATTTATTTTATATCAATTTATCAAAAACTAAATCTAATTGCTAATTTTATGATTTTTTGAGATATGTTTAAATGAAATTTTTTAAAAAATAAAACATATCGTCATTAAAGGTTTTATTTATAAAATTATAATTTTGTATCGTTATGGCTTATAATTTTTGCTTCAGTTGATATTATCAAAATCAAAATATTATATAATTATAGTTTTATGAATTTAAAATCAACATTTTTATTTTAGATTGTCTTGATACGATAAAATTTAATAAACTTTGTAAAGATTTTTTATGAGAATCCGACTCTATACAATTAAAATTTTGATTATAAAAGAATTCGATTGTTATATAAAACTATTTTTTTAGATGGATGTTTTTAGGAATCTTCGTTATAAAAGTAATCACTAAAAATTTAATTTTCTTGTTTAATTTTCTAACTTGAATATGTAAATTTTGGATGATGAAAATTTATTACTATATGAAATACTATGTAAAATTGAGATGGCTTTAAAAAGAGAGCTTGAAAAATAAAAATTGAAATTAACAATTGTATAAAATATTACCTAAATTTACTAAATTAAAATAAATTACTCTTTCTTCTTGTCAATAAAAAGAACAATATTTTTGAATTATGAAACAATTTTAAAACATTTAATCTATAAAAAATTAAATTAATTTGTCAAGAAGCATCATAAAAAATTTTTTATTGATTAATTTGTAACATCTTTGTTTTATATAAAATACTTAATTTATTTTACGTAAGTTTACATGGGCACTTCAGGACCTTCTTATCCAACAGATACCTCAGGCAGAGATCCCAATGAGCTTGATCCAAGTAGGTATTATGAAACAAAGCGCAATAATTTGTAATTAGTAGTATAAATAAAATTTATTTTGTGAGGTTATGTTTATTTTATATGGTCAACCTAGTAGCCAGCCTGGAAGAGTGCCACCTAACAAAGACCCTAATGATTATTTTCCTAATCCTAAATGCTGATTAAAGATCTAATTTGTTGTTATTTTTTTATTTTGTTGTTTAAAAATTTAATATACAATTTAAAATTTGCTTTTTAAAAATGTAAATAATTTTTATCAGTGAGAATGAATTTTTTATTTTGATTTTTATAACAAATTTAAAATACAAGAAAATAATTTATCTTTTTTGTTGTTTTTTCAAAAAAAATTGTACAATTTTGCAAATAGATGAGAAATTAAATCCAAAATAAAAGTAATATGTGAATATTTTATTTAATGTCAGAAAATTTTCGAAAAATTCTTATATTTGATCTTTTGATCTTCAAGATGATGTTTCCGCGCTCTCAAGTATTCCATCTAACCATAAAAATGAAAATGCCCTTTCTTCTAAATAAAAACTATTAATATTTTCAAAAAAATCTTGATTCTCGTCATCATCTTGAGCAAAATAACGTAATTTTATCAATAAAACAGCATTTATACCATTTACATCATTCATATGTTTTACAAATTCGAATTCATTCTGTATAGGTAATAAGCAGATATTATGTTCTCTACAAAAAAATATATCATTCTTGTATAATTTAAAAAAAGATTCTAGTCTATTAAATAAATCTCTTTTCCAATGAAGTAACTGTGATTTGAAAATACTTAAATTTGGTTTTACGTTTCCATTCATTTTAGCTTCATTCATTGGTACAACGATTTCATTGTATCCAATAATTATAATGTCTTTTATTTCTTGCAAAGCTATATCCAGTTCTGGATTTCTTTTAATCACTCCGTCCTCAATTTTATAAAAATCAATATTTAACACATCTTGAAGTAAATTAACCGTGTCTACTAAAATAGCATCGGGATTTAAATTATGCAAATTGATTATGTTTATATAGAATAAAAGCATAAGGGGTAAATTTGTTGAATTATTTTTCTGCGATAAAGTATTATCTTTTTTTGATAAAAAATTTTTTACTGAAATTATATCTCAAAAAAGTAATATAAATTTTTAACTTTGATTTGAAGTTAAATCAGAAAATTATTCTTATATTATCATTTAAAGAAAGTTCTTAAAATAAAATTTAATATTGTAGTATACTTAAAGCTTACTTTTGTTTTCTGGGTTTTATTCAAAAATAAAAAAAACGTAAAACGCAGTTATAAAAAAAATTCGAATATCACAAAAATGTGGAAATTTATAATATGATTTATAGAGATTTTAGTAATCAAATAAATAATTTTTTTTCTATGATTGTTTTGTTTAAAAAATGTAACAAAGCCTGTTTTTAGAATAAAAAAAATATTTTATCTTAATCAATTTTGTAAAGTTTTTGTAAAGACGCATAATAATATTTTTTTTTGTAATTTATTGTGATATTTTGAAAAAAATTTATTGTTTTACATGTTTATTCATAATGAAATTTAAGAGCTTTAAGAAAATAGATAGTAATCTATATTTATTAGAAGGTTGTAATTAGCAATGGCATTATATCCTCATAAAATTGTTTTTATTTTCTAAAATTATACACTAGTTATTATTAAAGAAATTAAAAAATTAAAGAAAATCTAAAAGAAAAAAATCTATAAGATTTATTGATAACATGAAAAAAATATAGAATACTTAGTATATTAAAAATTATTAATATGTATATTCTAAAATTAAAAGAATACATATTAGAATTATTGTAAATGATTATTTGTCCCTTGATAAATAGTGTGTATTAAATATTTTTTAAGGTTATTTTTTTACGATTCATTAGAGAATAATTTATTAAATCGATTTATTTACGCACTACTAGATTAAACCCTTTCATACAAATATTTATTGAATACTTAAATTATCATAGTAGTCAAATGACTTAAAGAAGTAACATCGGTGTATAGCATTTATTATCGAAATAAAAAAAATTGTAAAAATAGTACAGACTAGTAGACTTAGTTAATAAAAAAGATATACTTTAAATAAAATAATAAGACAATCATTTATACAAAAATTTATTAAAAATCATTTTGTTCGTTATTGTATTTACAATGTTAAAAAATGACTTTTATACTCTTGAAATTGTTTTATCTATAACTACAAATTTTAAAATAATAAAAACTGTTAAAATTATTCTGCTTTTAATTACAAAATCAATCTTAAGGAATATTTCTTTCACAAAAAGCCCTTTTTAGCATTTTAAATGAAAATTTGTCATATAAGTTGAAAACTGAAAATAAATGTCTAAAAACATTTTTAATTAGATCTTTCATCTAAAACAATTTAAAGCTTTTGATTTAAAATGCCATTTTTTTAGCTTTCAAATTAATATCTTTTTAGGTAACAAATATTTCTTGGACCTGTTTTCGTTTGATTGTCGTAAAAATTTTCTCACTACCGCTTTTTACTCTGAGGCTGATCTTTTCTGTTTTAAAATTTATCTGTAATGTTTTTCATAATTTTTACTGATATTAATTAAAGGGCATTTTGTGATATATTTTTACATTCTTTCGGGTGTAAACGAGATTTTTGATTTGTAAAAAAATTTATAGAATATTTAGTAATAAAAAATTTAATAAGAACTTTAATATTAATAATAGATATCCTATTTTAAGATGTAAAAAACTCCATTTTAAAGGCTAAATTTTAATATTTTATTGATTTTAAATTTATTGTACTTATAAAATTTTAACTAATTTATCACATTTCCTTCATTTTACAAAATATTTTTTAAATATTAAATTACAACTTTTTATAAAAATCTTACTTTTAAAATACTTTAATTAGTTGACTAAATTAAGATTGAAAAAGCGCATACAAAAGATATAAACAAAAGACAACAAAATATATAAATATTAAGCCAACCTTTTTGCTAAGAAATAAATCTTCTTCTTTGTCTTGATTTGTTTCAACAAAAACGTTTTCTTTGCCTTGGTTACAATTGATTGGATCGTTTCCTTTTTTTGTAGATTCGTGGATTTTTCTTGTACCGGTCTCTTTTTCTTCGCTTAGTTGTTCTGTTGGTTCATTTTTATTCTCATCTCCTTTAACCGCAAATACCCCTGTTAATTTTTCCTTAATCGGTTTTTCTTTGTTCATTTCATCACTCAAAACAAATTTTTTAATTTTTTCAGTAATTTCAAAACATTTTTCCATTGCTCTTTCGAGGTCATCAATTCTTTTCTCCGTTTCTTTCAATTTATTTTTCATTTTTTCAATTTCATTCCATTGTTCATTGTTTATTGATTCCTCTTCGTTTCTCGATTCTTCTTTTTTTGTATCGGGTAACAGTGTGTCATTTTCAGACTGCTTTTTCACATTGCCTGTAAGTTTAAGCTCTTCTTCTTTAGGAATTTGTAAGTATTCTCTTTCAATCAAACAATATTCTAACTTGTCTTCTTCAGTTGACACGGGTTCAATTGTTACTTCTTCTTCTGGATCCACAATTAGCAGTCTTGTTTCTACCGACAAAATAGGATCTACTAATGTCTTCTTTGCGCTAGTATCTTCTTTTTCATATTCTAAATTCGATTCCAATTGTAGGGCAGTCTTGTCTTCAGAATCTAATTTACTTTCAGTCGCTTCGAAAGTGCCGTTTTCTTTGCTTTCGTCAGATCTTTTTTCCATATTCTTTTTTGAAAAATTTTTTTCTTTTGATTGAACTATGATTTCCTTATCCGGGGTTCTGATTATGTCAGCCATTTTAACATTTTTAGTGCGATAATACCTCATGTCTGGTAATGTACTATCATTATCATTTTTTGATTCATCATCATTTGATTCCAATTCTTCTTTATTTTGAGTTACTGAATAAAAATCCTCTTCAGATCTATAAGCTTCTTGCATTCTTTCAAATAGATGATTTTCCATCTGACCTGCCGATGAAGGTAATATTGCTGAAGCGCCTGGTTCTATGAGTTTATTTTGTAAAACGGCTTCGACTGGTTTTAGTTCATCTGTTTGATTAAAAGGTTTAACATCCTTTGTAGTCATATCAGATTTATTTGATTCTTCTTTAGAAAACTGTCCTTTTTCTTTTTCGGTTGCTTCTTTATGTTCTTCTTTACTTTTTATTTTATTTTCCTTTTCCATCACATTAATTTTATTTTCTTCAAGCTTTTGTTTTGATAATTCACTTTTGTTATCAGATTTTATTTCTTCCACAGCTAAAGTGGTTATAATATCGGTAGTCTTTTTTACTTGAGTCTCTGGATTTATTAAAAGTGAAGAGCATTCTGCGTGTTTGAATTCCTTTTTAGAACTATCTAATACAGGCTCCTTTTTGAATTCTTCATGGAAACCAACGAAAACATTTGTATTTTCCATTAATTTTTCAGGGGTTTCTTTTGAATTTGACACTTGTCTTAATGTATTTATCTCAACTTTTTCACATTTAATTTTAGTTATAAAGTTATCAAGATCAATAAATGTAAATGGAAACAATTCACGCAACCTTTTACAAAAAACAGCTTTACGGAACATATAAGTACAAGTTACTGGAGTTAAAACATCTTTTTCATTTAATCTTAAGGTATGCGAAGCAGAACTGCAATCTCTATATTCGTGCATATACTCATTACAATAACAACAAAATTTTAACCTTTCCTTTTTAATATCATGAAGAAATAACTTTTCTAACTCCGTTTTATCATAATCGCAACTTTCTATTAACATTAAACAGTCAAGAATTTTCTGAATAAAACTTGCAATTTTTCTATCGTGATCGAAATCAATTATTTTTTTAAGTTGTTCTAAAATGCTTTTGGTGACATCTTTAAAGATGTTTGGATTTCTATTAAACAAAAATATAGCGTCCGCTTGTTCGGTTATTCTGTTCACTCTGTAGTCATTTGAGCTATAAACACAATGACCTAAAAAATAAGCACTTCTTTCTAATTTAAATTTATCACATTCTAATTCATATTTTCTAACCATGTCTTTCACGTTTTCACTAGTTGTTAAGCAATATTTTTGACTTGGCCTAAATATCGTTTCAACTAAAAAACCTAGGAATGCAGCCATGGGTATAATCTTTTTCATAATTTTGAGTTAAAGTTCTCATATTAAAAATTATTTGACATGAAATTGTTTTTCGATCCAAAAAATTCTTTATAAATTCTAATTGAAAAAAAATCTTAAAATATTTTTTTATGATGAAATATTTGACTTATATTAATTCTAATTAAAGGTTCTTTATATAAAAATTTATTATTTTAATAAATAAATCAAATAGAACATTCCTTAAAAAAAGAAATGTCATTAAAACTAAAGAATTTTTGATTTTTTAACAGTTGATGAAACTTTGATCTTATACTTTATGGCCGTTTTGTAAAAAGTATAATGACGTTTGATTAACAAAAAATTTTGAAATAATTAGGTTGGAAAAAGATTAAATTAATTTTAAAAATATCTGCACAAAAAATCTTGTTTTCTTTTAAATAACAATAAGGCACCATTTAAAATATATCTATTAAATTGAAAAGAATATAATTCTCGCTCCTTTTTTTAAGTAAAATTTTTAAAAGATCGAGATTTTACCCAAAAGGTGCGGTTTAAAATATTATTGAATCAATTTAACATTAAGTAAAAATTATAAAATTGAAAAGAAAAACTTGTATAATCTGACAATAGCATTTAAGTAAAGAATAGATTAATAATACTATAATTTTTTTTATTTTTATAATTTGGTTTTAAGTACATCAATATTGTTTATAAATCATTTTAATTCGCAAATAGAAGATTTTTTCTTTCTCTTTAACTTAGATTCTTTAATTTATATACGAGCATTGTTTAATTACACAAAGAACAAAAGCCGATCAAGGTAACTCATTTGAAACAAATTGAACACTTTAAATTTGGTTTTAACCGTCATGCTTCATAATTACTCCTTCTAAAAATTGCTTTATACTCCGTAAAATCTGATTCCTTTAATACTTTATAACAATTCTTAAAATCTAATTCATAAAAAATTCAAATTCTTGAAAAGTATCTCTGATAATTTAGTGATTTTTATTTAAGAAAAATATTTTATACACTTCATGACCCATTAAAGAAATTTTTTCTTAATTAACTAATTAATTTATCTCAATGATTCAAATATATTCCCTTGTAACTAAATTTTTAAATGATATGATTTTAAAGTTAAAATTTTTTGAGTTTCTAATAATTTTTTAAGCTATCAGAAGTCATCATGATTAATAGGACATTAAAATTAAGAAAACCACACTATGTTTAGTGTTAATTATTCATGAAAAATTAATTTTTTTGTAGATAATACAAAACAACTGCATTTACTGAGAAAATTAAAGTAGTAGTTAATATGATTAAATTATGCACTTGAAAATTTTTGCGTTTTTTATAATGTGTCTTATATTGTTAAAAAGTCTTGTAAAACAAAAAACAAATAATTTCCATAATGCTTTTTATTAAAAAATGCACTGATTATTAATTAAAGATATGAATTACACAATGGTGTGATAACCTGTTGAATTAATGTTTTATATAATTTATTTTTACTAATATTTACAGAATAAGTTAAGAATGGTTATTTATTTAGTTTGTTTCTTTTATCTAAATTTCTTTCTAGAAAATATTGGAGTGACAGTAATGGTTTACTATCTTTAAAAATAAGTTAAATCAGTTATTTATCATTGTGTTATTAACTATATTCATATCCCATAGAAAATCATAATCACTGTTTTCAACAAAAAAGCTGAAAACCTTATCAAAAAATGGTTTATTTCTATCGTTCTTTAAAAATACATATAATTGAATTAACACATTCACACAATAAATATTTGGATCATGACTATGGTCTTTCAAAATTGATAGATTCTCAAGAGGCAATAAGGAATGAGGTACATATCTACAAGTAAACAGGTCGTTTTTATAAAGTTTAAAAAAAGTTATAAGTATTTTTCTCAATTCCTCTCCCCATGTAATTATATGATTAGCAAGAGCACAAGAAGGCATTCTTGATTTTGTAAAAAGTTTGAATGTCCTTATTGTGATAATATAGTCCTCATATCCCTGTTGCGCGATTCCTTTTATTGTTTTCAGAAATTCATCTAATTTTTGATTTCTAATTATGGAATTGTCAAAATGAACATAAAAATCAATAGTTCTTAATTCCTCAAACAATGTACTTACATCTGTTATTATAACACCATGTGAAAGATTATGTAGAATCACTGGAATAAAATATAAAATAAACATATGGGTATCTTTCTAAATGTTTTTTTATTGAAAAGATAAAAAAATTTTTTATCAGATATGAATTTAAACTATCAATTTAATTCTTTTTTGATAAAAATTATCAGTAAAAATATAATCAAATCTGATAGTGATATTAAATTTTTATATGGGTTGACTTTGTGTGTTTGAGATAGTTTAATGATATCAAATATAAACGGCAATGCTAAACTTAAAGATTTTAAGCAAAATAGTTATTTTGAGATCAGGCTGATTAATCATTAACTGTAACAGTATAATAAAGTAAATAATGTTTAAAACAGTTTCTTTACAATTTTAGTAAGCAAATTTATGTGTGGTTTTTAAAAAATTACAAAAAACTAGCAAATGTACATCTTTATAAAAATTATATTAGTCGAATGTTTAGGAACTCATTTTTATTCGTATATTTTTGATTTAAAAATAATAATCGTTCGTACGAAATAACATCTCTTTGAGGTTATTTTTAAAATAAAAATCATTAAAACCAAAACTTTAATGAATGACTTCTTTTCTCTAAAACTTAGTTTAATTAAAAATTTATTTAAAATAATAACCGCTGTTTCTATTTTTTTTTGTTTAAACATTACGTTAAAGACTTTAATTATAAGAATTATATTTATGCTACCTTTACAGAGAGATCACTATTTTTTTTTAAATTTAAAGTGATGATTCGAATTATTTATTTGACATGTTAACAATAAAATTGATTGATCTGAATTGATATCAAAATATCAAACCCCAAATAATCCAGAAAAAAATAATATTTTTTCGTAATTGGTTAATATAATCTAGATAGATAAAAGTAATTTAATTCATAAATAAAGGCTTCCGTAAAAAATAGTTTGAATTATTTAAAAATGTTTTGCTTGAAATCTTCAATTAAATAATATTCAAATAATAAAACTTAAATATTTATCTAGATTATATAAAATCTTATACATATAATTGTTGAATATGTCAAAAACAAAATAAAAATAAAAAAGAAAAAGATTTTATACACTACAATAGAAAAATATCATTACCTTCAACTCTAAAAAAGTTTAGATCAGCAAATAAAATACAAATAGATTAAAAAAAAAATTTTGTTTTTCAAAACTATAAATAAATCGAGTAAAGCCAACAAGCATCCAAAACGTAACCATTAATAATCACAATTTAAAAAATATATTTTAATAATTGTTTTATCTTAATTTTATGATAATGCATTTGTTTTAGATAAAATTATTAGCGCCGAAGGCTGAACTACCCAATATGTTATCATTTTATTTCTCTTATTAACCGGGTTTAATAACAATTTTTAGTCTTATAAAAGAATAAAGTTTATGATTTATTATCTGATAAATAAAGGTAAAATAATCTGCTATATTTTTTATTAGCAGAAAACTAAATTCATATGCTTTTTTATTTCAATTTTATATATTTCATTAAAAGACAAAGTCTTTAATTTATCTATAAAGGTTTTTTAATCTTGAAAAAAT
>JAOTAV010059325.1:0-15006 GCA_026546445.1 Cyclargus thomasi
TACAAGAGATTTGGGAGAACTATGGCCATATACACTTTTATTTTTGTGGTTAGCTTAATGTCATGTGAAAGGAAAACTTTAGACCGCAGCTTACCAAAAGCAGCAGCGGCAGCTCCTATCCTGCTACAAAGCCCATTGATGAATCGCGCCGAAATTTGGCATGCAGGTAGACGTTTTAACGCAGACATCCGCTAAGAAGGAATTTCGATAAATTCTACCCAAAAATAATTAAATATGAGATTAAGGTTTGTACGAAAAATACTTCGTAACGCTAGCAAGACCGCAGGTAAAACTAGTTTATAAGTAGCGTCCTTTTACCAGAATAGTCTGATCTGATGGCATTATTTAAGCTTATAGACAACTCTCTCTTTATAAATGTACTCTGCTAATGAATTTCCCCAGCAAACTCTTGTGATTGTAGCTATTTTCATTCCCGAGGCATTTCAAATTATTTATGTTGCAATAATCACTTGACAGCATATTAAATGGCACTCCCAGGTGATTTATTTATTAACTTTAAGTACACTTACTTAGGATTGGAAGATTAATGAATTTTCTAACATTTAACGCCATTGCCTCTCTACGCCTTGTAATTATGATTTAAAAATGGACATAATTACTAAGTTGTCGAATAATAATGTCACATTACGTTGCAACTTGTGAGCAACGTAATAAGTGTAACGTTGCCCCCCCCCCTCGGGCGGCCCTATTTAGGGGGCGGCAAAATTTCACAGAAAATGATATCCTACATATTTGACAATTTCATATTTCTAACATAACTATTAATTCCTGGTATATATTTTCATAACATAATCTATGACAAATTCTAGGATTTGATGACGGTCTTTGCAGAAAAATTCTTTAAAAGGTCGTGCCCGCACTGCGATTTTGATTAGCGCAATTATACTCGCTACTTAGCTAACCCCCAACTTTTAACCGGCATGCAACTGAAGAAAACTTGCTTCGAAATCATCGCAAAGACAGGACGATTCTCGAATCAATGTTAACGACACAAAACTCGTAACAATAAACGTTTCACTTTCGGCAACACGATATCTCGAATACACCTTAACGATCGAACAACAGGAAAAAAGAGGACGAAAATTGTACTTTATTCGAGTGGTGTTAAGTACCAAACTAAATGCAGATTTAAAACGCTCTCGCATATGCTCCCCTAGTACTCGCGGGCGGCGGGGGCCTGGGAGGGTCGTTATTTATCCCAAAATGGGGCGAGAAATAATCACGATGAAACGATTCTTTGCACTTAATGAGAGATGTGGAGTTTATGTACTTAGATATCCCTCAAGCGTGCGGATTATGTGATATCGAAGAGAGTGATTCGTAGGCAGATTGCAGGAGTACTTTATTTAATAGTTTTATATCGACTACGTGTCGATCCTGATCTGTCAGGTGAGGTTGCCGTGATGCGATCAGATCGGGTAGGTCCGCCATATACTTGTAAATACTTTTTTCGGATAGTACGTAACAATAGAGTGACTATTATGAGTTCGCTCAATATTGATGGTAGCGGTCATTCACCCTCTGTCAAAAAAAGCCGCGGGAGAGCCATGCTTCGGCACGATACTACCCGTATACACTTAGCCAACTCCTAAATGAAACGAAATTATTTTATTCAAAATAGGTAACATGTTACACTTTTTGAATGTCAAAACTACGTCTACTCGTTATAGCTTAACTGAAAGGTTTACAACAGTCGTAATTATAAGTGGACGAAGTTTTTTCTTACGATTCGATTAATTCCACAAGTTTTGATGTATGGACATAAAATTAACACAGCATGGCACTTCAGTTCGAGAAATAGAAATTCAAAATTTTTTTTTAGAAATTTTCAATTACCTTTTCTTGCCAAACCGCATTTTGACTAGTCGAAACAGATTATACGAGCAATCACCGCCAAGGGTGCTCGTCTAGTGACCGGCAACATCCGGCCGCATACTTTCGACGTAGTTGGGCGCTTGTTTTGTGTTACATCACAAAGTGAATATTGATGTTCAGGGAAATGTTTGCAGCGCAACATACTCCCACAAGTTGCGGCTGCTTCAGCAAACTCCGCATGAAACCGCCGAAGAACTTGATACAAATAACGAATTTCCTTATGCATGAGTGGGTTATGAAATTACTCTTTTGTGCGGCATACATGCTTCATCTATGCATATAATGAAACAGTAACATTGGCGTGTCTGTACAATTAATATTTTATAAAACTAATCAACGTGGGGGGCTAACGAACAGTAATAGAACACAAATCGTCAGAAAAGAGCTCTGTATGTTTGTCGGTGTGTTTGCTAATTTCCGGAACTACCGAACGGATTCGAATCAATCTTTTTTTATTCAATAGCTACTAAGTCTAGGCAACTCATACAATATTTTTTATCCCGGAAAAATGTACGGTTCCCGTGATATTGCGCATTGATTTTCGCGCAAACAAGTAGTTTAGTACATCATCAACTCGTTCAGTATAAATTTGTATTACTATTGCGTGGCGATGCGTGTGTTCGTCACGCCACGCTCTAGTATATCTGAGCATGTACCATCGGAGAAATTGATTCTGAGTCAGTTCTAACTACGTTGTTTGATCGGAATATGTCATCACCATGAAAATAGTGATCGGCTGTCAAATCTCTCGACCAACTTACTTAGATCCGCAATCTAGCTCTGTTTCAACTTCGCTGATAGTATCTACATCTCTCTGCATCCATCTATAAAGATATGATGCAGAGAGTAAGTGTACCATGAGAGTTGGTAGTAAAAATCATTCTAGAGACACTAGCAAGATTTCAGCTATCGACTGACTTAATTTTTTTACTTCTTTGTCTTTCAATTTCTAAGCTCCATGGCTTCAGTAATCTTTGTCTTAAATAATATTGAGTGAATCAAGTTTCTTATGTACCGCAATTTCTACCTTTCCGAGCTTAAACCGTAATAATTACAAATTACTAATACTTAATCTGATCATACACACATTATCTTTAATACATAGACCAACATTATAACTAAAAATTTAAGAAAAATACTCTATGTTTACGAGCAGCTGCCCGGTAACGAAGGTTGTCCCGAAATTTGTATGGAAATATGGTTTTGTCTGAACCACCGACTTTATACATATTATAAATGTTTTGCTTTAGTTCTACTTCAGTAAAAGAACGTTTAAGATATTTCATTGGCTATTGAAAAAACTCATTTTAGTAACGAAAACTATGCTGTTTGACTTTTTATTCACAGATTTGTCTGGGACCAAAAAAAAGTTGATTCAACCTATAAACGTCTGAATGTTTGGAAGAAGCAATTTCAACGAATGCGTAATGTTATGCAAATACGACACTGCTGAAGCTTACGTGGGTAATATTCACAATCAACGCAAAGTGAAACACGATATAAAGGAGCTCAAGTCCTTAAAGTGTTTGTCGAGAACCCCCGACAGAATATTACTTAATCACAGCTTTACAAATGAAATTACTATAAGACATTGTCGATTCTGAAGGTCTACTCTTAAACCGCTTTGTCTATCGATTGAGAATGCCGCGTCCTAACATCGTCATTTTACGTTTTTTTTATGACTCCTCTTGACTCGGCGGTGGCGGACACATGCGAGCATGATTATGTAGAGATCGATGATCGCCTTTGATCAACTCCTTGACAAAGTACTACAAACAATTGTTTTTTTTTATATTTAGGGGGCAAGCAAGCAGACGGGTTACCTGATGGAAAGCAACTGCCGTCGCACATTTACATTCGCGACATCCGAAGAGTCGTAACTCGCAAGTGCGTCGCCGGCCCTTATGAAGGAATAGAGAATGGGAATAGGGATAGGGGATTAGGGAAGTTGAACCACCGGTAAACTCACTCTCTGAACGAAACACAACACAACGCCGTTTCACGCCAGTTTTGAGTCTGTGGATGCTTGCACGCTGTTTGACGATCAACGATTATTAAGAGCCTGCTTTAGATTAGGACGCGGAACCACGATTCGATCGTTTGAGTCACCGAACGGTTTCGGAGTAGGCCTCTTAGATGTTACGATTATCTGATCCGTAAACAATGTGGCGAGCCGGGGGACGCAAAAAGGCGGTCATGTGGACCGTCACGCATGAGGATGTTTGTTCTTATATATAAAATAATACCACATAGTGCTAAAATATTGTGTCGGGCTTACGAAGAGAACAGTTAATATTTCAGGTAGATTGACGTATTTTATTTTAATTATAAAACTTATTAAGAACTCCCGAAATTTTTTCTCTTGGTATTAAGCGCTGACTATAACAACGGACCTAAGTTTAGGTTTACTGCAAAACATTCAACTCACACGCCAATCGTTTTTATGCGTCTAATTGAGACTATGAAGTTTATCGATACTAGGACGCTCTACGGGCTATCCGGGGCTATTCGGGGCCATTCGGCTGCAAGTCGTAATGTTATTGGCCCCTCATCTCGGGGGGTTTGGGGATGCGAGCGTTAACACGCCCGACACCGCACTTCCACGAATATCTCCACGGAGAGGGCTTTATTGCGTTTATTGCTGCATCATCATCAGCCCGCGTCTAATCTTGCCGTGGGTGAGATATGCTTCGGCATGGATGGGTCGGCTCGACCGGAGTGATACCACGGCCTCTCAGAAACCTAATTCAGACTTATAAGAAATATAACGCTAACTTAATTAGCTAAGTAGAATTAACTAGGATTGTGTCCATTAACACTCTCTAAAACTATGAAAAGATTAAAATGCTCGGAATATATCGCGTTATAACATCATTAAAATCGCTTTAAAAACCATAATCATAACGAGTTCATGCTAAACTTTCATGGCAAAGAAATCACAATCATAGTCATCATCATCAAGTTCTGAAACGCCTCCGAACAATCTCAAAATCGATGTTGTTTCATTAAACTTTTTCCGCTTCCGAGAACGGTATCAGATATCGAAGGCTACGAGTTTTCCGTTTCCCGAAAATTCTACCGGGGCTCAGAATCGACTTAAACGACAACAAAAATTTCAACTTTCGATGAAGTGCGACACGTTATTATTTTGTCGTTTTTTTTTTAAATATAATGAAAATAAGAGAACATATTTTAAGCATGGAGGCTTAGCCCAGGCCTATTGCCACAAACATAAAAGTATGTAAATGACAAAATTGTTCGTAACCCCTTATGTGATTTCCATACATTTTTGTAAGGCGATTTTACAAAAAAAAACGTGGCTAAGCCCCCAGCTTATTTTATCACAATAGACATAACGAACCAGTAAGCAGACTACATTTTGTAATATGACCTACTAGTATATTAGGTGCTTGGCATTGGGAACATAATAATTATTATGAGTTGGAACTGTCATAGAACTGTCACAACTAGTAACATGGGGTACGCGTCGTGCATGCCGCTTGACAAGATGTAAGTGCGAGGCCACGTAGTACAGATACGTTGCGTCTTCGCAACAAAATGACGCATCTTGCCTTTTTGCCGTAGGAGAGCCAAGCTTCGGCAACAATGGGTCGGCTCGACCGGAGTGGTACCACGGCCTATCAGAAAACTGCCGTGAAACAGCGTTGTGCTGAGTTTCGTACAGTGAGTGAGTTTACCGATGGCCGAACTTCCCCAATCCCCTATTCCTATTCCCTTTTCCCTCATAAAGGGCGGCAACGCATTTACGAGTTGCGACTCTTCGGATGTTACGAGTGTCCATTAGTTAACCCGCCTGCTCGCTTGTCCACTAAATATAAAAAAAAGAAAGAAACCTGTGAAGTGCAGAGCTTTGCACAACTAAAGAATTATTAGATTTTTCCCTAAAAATTTAAATAATGTTGACGTCGCAATCCATTATTAAAAAACAAATTTAATGAATATTACACTGAATATATATGCAATTAACAAATGAGTTTATTTTTTACAGTAATAAAACTTATTTTTCATGCACTTGTCCCACTTTATTAATTAATCATTAATTACAATAATTTTACACCTGATGATGATTTAATCGAAACTTTTATTAATAAAGTGAAATAAGTGCATGAAAAACAAGTTTAATTACTGTAAATTATGAATTTCCATGTTATTTTTTTACTTAAAGTTTCCCAACTTTCAACAACACTCTTCAGTGTTCTGTATGTGACCGCATCGCAATAGAGCTATGTGGCCTCGTCCCGTACTCGACGTGAACTATTGCAGTCCACAGTAACGAAACACTGCAACGCAATAGAGACATGTGCCTACCTCTAAAAGCTTGTCGCGCGTACGACGTGAGCTATCGCAGCCCGCAATAAAGACACAAAGCAACGCAATAAAGCAATGTGAGTAATCACCGTCCACACCGCAACGCAATAGTGAGATGTGGCCTTACCCTGAGAGCTCGTTCCGGGTACGAGGTGACCTATCGCAGTCCACATTGTATATCGCAACGAAATACAGCGATGTGCTCTGCCCCCAAGAGCTCGTCGCGCGTATGACGTGAGCTGTCGACTGTCGTAATCTACAGTAACGAGTAACGATCCCCACAATGTCAGAGAGCTTTTTTTTCTACGTGGCTTGCACCTAAGAGCTCGTCTCCCGCCCGATTCTAGCTATCGCGGTCCGAAGTCTACACACCGCAATGCAACAGACCGATGTGGCCTCGCCCCAAGAGCTCGTCCCGCGCTCGACGTGAGCTATAGCAGGCGCGCTAAAATCGTTGCATTCAAAGTTTGAAGTGCGCCGCCTGTGGGAGAGATTCTGCATCGAGTTTCATTTAGCCTGGCGCGCCGCCAGCCGAGACAAAGCTTGTTATCTGAATTACATATAACTTAAATGCCATTTACCAAATGCATTTTCACTGAAACGTCCACTTGTGCCGTTAATGTCGGATTTTAATTCTTTTCCCGAGCTAAAAGGACGGATTGAAACTGAAATTCTTTGTTGGGGACGTCTATAGATGGAAGTTTTGTTCGGATAAAGCGAACGCCCATTTACAAAATCACCGAGCAATGTTAACTGTGATGCTTCATTAACTAGGACTGAAATACCAATTTTGCAAATCTTATAGTCTTACAGAAAACTAGCGTAAAACTGTATTTGTGCTTTGTTTCGTCTAGTGTCCGACAGCGACGACAGTTGCTTTCTATCAGTGGTACCTGTCTGCTCATTTGTATTTTAACAAAATTGCTAAATACTTTTTGTTGTAACACGCAGAGATATAATCTTATATGAAACAGATTTACATACGAAGTACTTAATTATTACATTGCTCCTTTCTGAAATATCTTGTTAATAGTTAATAGTAACCGACGAACTAAAGTATTTGGAACATTTAGCTCCAGGCAAGGGCGTAGGGGATACACGAAGTGAACCCCAACTAGGGCTGCCATCTTTGAAACCAGGCCCAGGATCTGAACCTCTAAAACCTAAGACTTTTAAGAAAAATTCTGGTTTTCCCCGGACGCAAAAAAATAAAAACAGATGACCTCAATTTATTTGCGAAAATCTCCTAAACGCGTAGGTTAACAATCACTCCCACGCCAGTTTTGGTGATGGTAGCTGGTTTCATAGAAACTAAGCGAGCAATGCCACCGACGGATAGCAGCCCTGATCCCTAACACACATAACTTATTTAGAGATACAACCACATGAAATAGAGTTATCGATGTTTATAGCAATTGTTTATTAAACACTACTGTTTGTCCGCGGCTTCGCTTGCGTGGAATTCAAATATCTCGTCAAATACGAATATTCTTATAAGACTATTCCTATATATAAGCCTTCTCTAACAGCATAAGTTTTCCAAGACCAAAACTAGCCTATGTTACTCTCCATTCCGTTAACTAAATCTGTGCTAAAAATCAAATCTTGTTATTGCTTTGGCTGCTTCATGGCGTGAAAGAAGATAAACAAATAAAACAACCATCAAACTTTCCCACTCATATTTATTAGTATGGACATGGATAGTTGTATTATCACTTGTATCTATTAAAGAAAATATACGGGGAACCATTTTTAATTTTACCACCATTAAATATTCTAGTTGGTCTGTATACTAGACAAAGGCAGTGTACACGGCATAGCCAGATACTCTCAAATATAGATGTATGCCAGAACCATAACTCGTCACGAATAACGGCCCGCGGCCGGCTCGACCGGAGTGATACCGCGGCCGCACAGAAAACTGCCGTGAAACGGCATTGTGCTGTGTTTCGTTCAGTGAGTGAGTTTACCGGGGGCCCAACTTCCCTAATCCCCTATCCCTATTCCCATTCCCCATTCTCTCATAAAAAGGTCGGTAACGCAGTTGCGACTCTTCTGATCTCACGAGCGACCATAGGTGACGGCAGTTGCTTTCCATCAGGTAAATCGTCTGTTCGCTTGTCCCCTAAATGTAATAAAAAAACATGGATAGTTGCATTGTCTGTGAATTGGACAAAGACCGCAGACACGGCACAGTCAGATACTCTCAAAAATATGCCTTAACGAAAGAGTCATATAATATTGTCATATTTCCAGCCCGAAGCACTTACGAAAGCACGCAGTTCCGGCCACCCCGCGCTAAATAATGTCTCGTTACGTCCCCGCGGCTCGACGCGAGGGGTGCACATGATGTATTTGTTACATTTCTTACGGCATGGGGAGCCAAATATATCGATCTCGCAACAAAAAGGGGCCTGCAGGGTCATCGACCCCGGCTGTCACTGCAGCGGCCCGTCTAATGGAGTGCCCGCTAAAATATGAGCCCATTCCGCACAAAAAAACTCCGCAACACAGTTTTCATTTATTGCCGTCGCTTTAGTACCATTTTCTCTCGCCATTATTTCGCGCATTGTATGGAACGTTGTTGGAAACTGTCATCAGAGATAACAATTTGCGCTTTTAAAAATTACATGGTTTATACATATCGCATCCCTTAGATTTGTAAGGGCGTGAAAGGAGGAAAGCCTAGCAAATCAGCAAACACTTTTTTCCCTTTCCTTTTCCCATTCTAATATTATTAAGTATGCGAATAGTGCATTAGAATACGGCTTTGTCCGCGTAAAATTATTTATTCCCCGGGATCATTTAAAAAGAATAATTTTTAAAAAAATAATCATCAAATTCCGTTGGGTAACTTTAGCGTGTTTGACGGACAAGCAAATAACACATTACGGATAACGATGAAATTTATTTCTCAAAACAGCTGTGAGGTTAAATTGATAATAATAACACGTTGACTATTTTGTCAAGTACCGTGCCATCAGCCGTGCCATAAATAAATTGCAATCGATTTTCAATCTACGGCACGTCACGTTTAAATCGAGCCATCGACTTCGAATTGATGTTTTTTTGGTCGTTGACGTCATTGCAATATCGTCAGGCTTACGAGGAAAGTGTCGTGATCAAGTAACTTGGTGTAACTTTTTAAAAATTGGTTTATATAAACTAAAGCGGAAAACATACTGATCGGACGCGAATCACAGACGCGAGTGACAGCCACGATCTAGATAATAATTGTATATTGGGGGAAATTGAAAGAGAACAAGTTGACGGACCTACGTTATTTGGTTGGGGTATGTCAATTCTAGGATCAGTTTGTTTTCAGCTTTAATTCTGATATTTCACGATATTTCACGAAATAGAAACGACTAATTGCGCAATAGTTATTGGATATGTTACAAGATACATGGTAGCCGTGATGGCTACCATGTATCTTGTAACATATCGGCTAAATAATAAAATAATAATAATCTTTATTTCTGTCATAATATTACATCTAGTAATTTGTGAGAGACTTGGAGCCCAAACTAAGCCTAGTAAAACTAAGCCTAATAAAAAAACAATTCATGTACTATTCCATCTAATCGTATTTCTACTGCACAAAAATAAATGTACATTTATCCGCCTCAAAATAAAGCATCTTACCCAACCCATTTTATCTGGTTTAGATTTAAAAAAAAAATCCGAAGATAAATTCCATACTTTGTCCGGTTCGGGAGAGTACATTTTAATAAATTGTGGCTGGCACACTTCTACATAATGTGGCGGAGGTCGGAGCTACAATTTCGTTATTCGGCGACCCGTATAAGCCGACTAAGGCAATAAAAATACTCAAAATGTGATTGGTCCGTTAGGATTATTGTTAGTTTGCGCTACGTCAATATTAATAACTTCTATCTATAAACGTTACCCCAAAATATTCTACGAATAAGAATTCAGAATTGTATTTTCAAGGAGAGAATAAGGTTTAGCAGTGTATTGCGAATTTTGTATTTCTGCAGCCTACAAAACAATTAAATGGACACTTTGATAACGGAAAATGGTTTGAAATTAAAATAATGCGGATTCGATGTACAGTCAGATAAGCAAGCTTGATGATGAAATCGATAAATTTATCGAAATTTTATGGGAAAAAATGAGTATTTACTCGAATCCGCTTCTTCCGCTTATGTCTTCAATTAGCAAGAAATAAAGAACATTTGCTAAGCGGTGTTCAAATTCCTGAAAAGCTTATCCGTACATAACTATCTTATATGTAAGACAGCAAAAGCTTTGAAACCGTCGCAAAAACGTCGGAGCAACTACAAACTGCGATAAAGTGGGTTAACGAAGCATTTGTATGTGAGATAACACCTCGCTCGCGGACTTGGTGTATGATAAAGCGATTAAGTATGATGCTGAAGTACAGAAACTCGGTAACGCTTCTTACGGTAAATTGTCACTGATTCTGTAGTTGTTGCCGTGGGAGAGCCATACTTAGGCACGAATGGGCCGGCTCGACCGGAGTGATACCACAGTCGCCAAGAAAACTGGCGTGGAACGTCGTTGTGCTGTGTTTCGTTCAGTGAGCGAGTTTACCGGTGGCCCAACTTCCCTAATCCACCTACACTATTTCCATTCCCTATTCCCTTATAAAGGCCGGCAACGCATTTGCGACTCTTCATATTTCACGAGTGTCCAACGGCGACGGCAGTTGCTTTCTATCAGGTAACCCGTCTGCTCGCTTGGACTCTAAATATCATAAAATTAAAAAAAAACTGAATTCGGATCGCAACTCATGAATTTGCGGTAACCAAAGGTATGCTCTGGAATTTTTTTGTTAATAATAATAAGGGGCAAACGAGCAAACGGGTTACCTGATGGAAAGCAAGTACCGCCGTCCATAGACACTCGCAACATCAGGGTTGCAGGTGCGTCGCCGGCCTTTTAAGAGGGAATACGCTCTCTCCTTGAAGGTTTGCAGGTCGTAGCGGTCCGGAAATACTGCTGGTGATAGTTCATTCCAGAGCTTTACTGTGCGAGGTAGAAAGGTCCGCGAAAATCGTACTGTGGAAAATTGCCATTCATCCAGACGGTAAATTTTTCTTGTAGCTAGATTTCGGATCGCAACTCATCAATATGCGGTATTCAAAGATGTAGGTACGCTCTGGCATCAGTTCAGTCCATCTGTTCGGTTAGGAATGACGGGAGAATGATCGCCTAAGCGCGACAGACGGACAGACATCGAAGTCTCGAAATAACCTCATCATCGAAATAACAGGGTTCCGTTTTTACCCTTTGGGTACGCAACCCTAGAAACACCATTCCTCTATAACATGTGGAAAACAAAACTCTTTGTATCCGAGTGATTCGTTCTGACTTTTGTTTGGAATAAAAATATTCATGCGAAATATAACGCGATGCCGTTTGAAGTGCAAAGATAGGCGCAACTTTAAAAATGGCCGAGAACAAAGGCCGCTATTCTGTTCGACAGTTCAAAGGCCTTTGATATAGATATTAAAATGGAATCGCAAATTAGAGTACTCTTAACCCAACAGCCAATTTTCAAATTGAAAACCGCCTTACGTGCGTTAAGCCATCAAAGTCACAGGACAATATTAATATATACCGCCTAAACCACTGGACGTATCGGACGGAAATTTAGTATGCAGGTAGCTGTTGTGACTTAGGTATTCGATTTGGATAAATTCTATCGAGGGTATGAAAAAAAGGGTACTCATATTTAATGAAAATACTTATTAGGGCGAGCGAAGACGTAGGCAAAAGCTAGGATCACTAGAAATCTCCTAGTGGTATGAAGCTTAACCTGTGCAAGGTGTGTAATGTTATGGATGTTTTCATTATGATGTTGTGTCAGATACGTGTTAACTTGACAGGCAATAGAAAACTTTTATATCTCCGTCGGTAAATGATCAGGGTCTTTTAATAAAAAAAATCTTTTAAATAAAGTCTTTTTATTAAAAGAGTTAGAATTTAAGTTTAATTTATGAAAGTAAAAAATAGTATATTTTAAATAGAAGTAGCCTGTTTATAACCTTGTTGAACAAACAAATTGATAATAAATACACATCGAAATAAATGTCTTTCATCTTCTAATAACTGTTAACTATGCTATAAAACTTCCTGATAAGTGGCGTGTAAGCTATTCATAATGTATGCAAAATCTGACAGGAGGCAGGGGGTTGATTATTTTTTGACATCACATTACAAATGTTATAAACTGTGAAAACTGTGAAAAAATATAATGAATGTTGGAAATTGTAATATTTTGTAGTTTCAATTTTCAGATTTAAATTGCAAATTTGTGACATAACAATAGTGACTTACTTTATGGATGGTCCCTTACTGTCGAACAAGATAAATTCCTCACCTGGACATTGCTACTTACATTGTAACAAAAGTAAGGGATATTACTAAAGGGTGTTGCAAAACTGAAAACAAAAATATCATGATATTTGTATTGGTGAACTGACGTTGCTAGGGGTGGTTTTAACGCCTGTGAATGATATGAAATAAAAAATTAAAAATATTTCTATTCAAAATAGGTACTTTGGATACACTTTTTATACGTCGAGACTGCGGTGTCTACCACCGGTTGCGGAACCAGCACGGCGAGAAGAACCAGCGTAAAATACACGTACGGGTCAATATTTTACTAAAAAAAGAAAAATAACAATACAAACAATACAAGCAAAAAAGCAAACAAAAAGCAATCTTAAAGCTTATTTAACAAACAAAAAAGTATAATCTATATATTAATACGTGAGCGGAAACTTTGTACTCCTTTTGACGAAAGACGCGTAGATGTAAAGGCATGAAATTTCTCCCAGTTATAGTTGGTATGGAGAAGGACCGTGAAATACCAATATTATTTTAAAATATGCTTTTATGTTACATATTTTAAAAAATAAAACACTACAAGATTTCGTCATGACAGGAAAATCATACACGAAATATTCTATTGTTTATGATTGATGTCTGTGTTTTTTTAATAAAATTTAAAGGCCTCGTAACGAGACCTTTATGCCTCGTTACGAGGCCTTTAAATTTTATTTGACGTCTATGATTGAATTAAGAAAATATTATATTTTTTCTACACATATTTTCTCTACACTAATGATTTAAATATTTATGTTCGAATTCCGACCACAGGGCGACCTCCAGTTATTTGAGTTACTTAATTGTAAGTTAAAAAAAAGTAAAAGTCATTCAAAAATGTCGGTAGAAGTGAAAAACAAAGTAAGCTAGATACAAAAGTAATAGATAGATATAGACTTTAAAAAAGTTCATAAATCATAAAGAGTTACGATTATATCGAATATATTATTTGTAGGAATTCTCCCAACCATTTTAGATACAATTTACCATTTACAATTTATACCATTTCGCATTTAGATGATTTTTATGTTCATACATGTTCCTAAAAAGGAAATTGTTCGCGAAATAAATGATTTGATTGGTCGCTTCAAATTTTTCCGAGCCTGACGTAGACGTATCATGGCAACGGGTGTTAATAAGTTTGAAGTCTTCGATGTGAAATAATTAAGATTTGTTAGCGAATATTGTCAATTGTTTTAACAGAAGCTTGTATATATATATATGTGTCACTTCCTTTGGTCCGTATGTCACTAAATTCTCGTACTCTTTTATTTATAAGGGACAATATAAGGATTCAGAACGTATTTACGCACCCCACACAGTTAATACCCTACGGAGGCCTTTTACGCGAGTCCAACTCGCACTTGGCCGATTTTCTAGATATTATAGCCTATGTCATTCTGTGATAATGACACATGTAACGGTGCATATTTGAAATCGGTTCTGTACTTTTTGAGTTAATTCGTAGCGAACATACAAAGATACAAATCTTTGCTCTTTATTAATAGTATATTTGATTTATCGACGGCGTGTAATGAGTTCATTTCTAGCCGTAATTTCGGAGTTCTAACGTATTTTTCGTTCCATTGGGGTTGATTTCTTTGGATCATATCCGAATATCTTTCATGATCTTGAGGCATTTTAATTGGTGTACATTTTACGAGATGTTAGTTTTGAGAGTTAGGAGTGATAACCAGTGTGTTTAAGCTAGTGATTGATGTGGTGGAACATTAATCACTAGCTTCCTCCTGCGACTACGTCCGCGTGAAACTTTATAAATTATCACGTTTTTACAAAAAAATAAAATTATTACTGCTCGGCTCCTATTGGTAGTAATGTTATATAGACTGCCTTCCTCGATAAATGGATCAACCGACACAGAAATAATTGTTAAACTCCGGCCAGTAGTACTTCCTGAGATTAGCGCTGATGATTTAATGACACTATACTACAATTAAATATGCAAAAATGTGTGTCTGTGAGTATGTATGTTTGTTACTTGTACCTCTATGTAAGCGGATGTTAGGGAATGGGATTATTTCCAACCGGTAAACTGACTTACGCGACGAAACACAGCACAACGCCATTTCACGCCAGTTTTCTGTGAGGCCTTGGTATTACTCCGGTCGAGCCGGCCCATTTAAGTATTCAAGAGTATTTGAGAATTAGAGATGAAAACTTCTGGGAAATTTTCCCTTTCTAAGGTAAATTTCCTGAAGATTTCATGAAAATTTCCAAATTTGGAAGTTTTCAAAATACTTTTTTTTTCTTCTTTTTTTGGCAACATGACACAACTGGTGCGTATTTTGTGCCTCAAAATAATAATATAATATAATAATAATAATATCTATGGACGCTTCACACCACGTCAATCTGGCCCTGTGCTAAGTACCCGAAGGACTT
>JAOTAV010059336.1:0-15004 GCA_026546445.1 Cyclargus thomasi
GCGGCGAAGGGCAACGAAGCGAAGCGCAGTTTCAGTGTGATATAAATTTGAACTTTATTTTCGTTATTATAATACTTGTTATCGACTATCGCCGCTGGGCTCGAGAAGGCGCACGGATCTCCGCGACTGCTCGAGAAGTCGCTGGACTCCGCGCTCCGTTGCCCGCCGCGGGACTCCGCGCTCCGTTGCCCGCCGCGGGAATCCGCGCTTCGTTGCCCTTCGCCGCTCTATCGGTGTGAGTTGAGCCTTAGGATCTTTTTAGGCCTTCTTTTCCTACAAATAATGACATTTGCACCTTTTAAACGGCATCGCAAATAAGGTTATGTATGTCAAGGATTTTCCCAAACTCTATAAATCTTATTAGAAGTTTTTCGTTACATACTTGTTCGGGTATGCGATCAAAATGCTCATTTATTGAGACCAGCCGCCCTAAAAAGGTCACTATATTGCTAACAGCAATTCATTATATTTAGTGCGTCCGTGGACTTGTGGGTAAGATTCGACGCACCCTCTCGAGTGCAAACCAAAGGAATCGCACTCGAGAGGGTGCAGGTTCGAACCCCGGTGGAAGCATGTACCAATGAGACATTTTCCGATCTCAAGTACATAATACTCATCGTGGGAGAGCCATGCTTCGGCACGAATGTTCCAGCTCGACCAGATTGATACCACGGCACAGAAAACTGGCGTGAAACGGCGTTGTGCTGTGTTTCGTTCTGTGAGTGTGTTTACCGGTGGCCCAACGTTCCTAATTCCTATTCCCTCATGAAGGCCAGCAACGCACTTGCGACTCTTCGGATTTTTCGAGTGTCCGTGGACGACGGCAGTTGCTTTCCATTTTCAGAACATTATTAATAGGATTTATATTTTATTAAACCCATTATTCAGTTCGAAATCTCAACAAACAAATTCAATTTTCAATAACAAGGAAAGTTATGATTATTATCTGGGATTGAGATTAATGTTGAGCTTTGCAGTCTGCGATGACATGAAGATCTAGAATCTAGATCGTTCCAGGCCGGAGTCAGGTCTTGTCTAAATACCTGCGAACATGGAACGCTAACAGATCAATATCTTGCAATTTGCATTCACAGTTTTAGAGCTCACGACTACGATACGATTTTTGTATTAAAAAGTTCAATTTACTTTATTGTACATAAATGACATGATTAAAGGAATTCAAAATGATAAGTTAAATGCGTTCAACAATTAGTATTTATTAACATTTTACTTTTGATAAAATAAATTAAGACTTTCTAGTTATTCGACAAGCTAAATATCCTAAAGAAAAAAAAACCCGACTGCAGGAACTGTTAAAAATCCGCTATTTCATTTTGATATATCTAGTGTAACTGTCAAAGTAAATACCAATCTAACGAAACCTCTCAAACGAAAATCCATCAAGCCGTTTTGGCTACACAGCTTGCCAAACAATTATACATACATATTTGTATGCATACATACGTACATGCTCAACATACAGAAAAACATGACTCTAGGCGCAGTCGGGTAAACATCTTTTTCGGTATCGTTCTATTTTCTAATCTTGATAAAAAAATTTGGGTATTTAGTCAACGTGGCAACAAGCCTTTGTGAAATGCAAAACGAAGTCACCAAAAATCAAAATTTACTGCAGTATTTATTACTAGATGTTGACAGCAACTCCGTTCCGCCTTAACCGTACATTTTTACAGCATTAAAAATTATCATAAAATATTATTCTCCGGGACTCAAATGCTGTATCTTTATAACAAATTTCCGCACATAATCAGTTCAGCGATTTAGGCGTAAAGAGGTTGTTACTATAAGGAGACACATTGACAAACAAAAGTCAAGTGTTATTCTTATTGAAATTTATCGGACAAAGTATTGTTTGTTGTAAATAAAATATAATGTATCAAATTTGAAACATAATTTATTTGCTATAGTCAAAATCAGACTCCGAATACTCGATAGAGGCACACAATCCGTTTTTTTTTTCATATATTATTATATGACATTTTCCTTTATTTAAAAAAATACATTTATTTAGAAAAATACCATGTCAAGTCTTACATAAAAAATTAAAAGAACATACGTTAAACGTAAAAATACTTATGATCAAGTATATATCTATACACCCACCATATAATAATAATTTATCTGCTTTTGTAAAAGTCGTGTCGTAGTCGTAAGGTCTAAAAGTTGCTATTTTCTGCGTAGGCCGCAACAGTGTGTTACAAACGTTGTGTCATTGTTCATAATATATTCTGATAAAGTCGGCAATATGACGAATAGACGGCCGCTCACGAGAACTTTACTTATTATTGAAGTTTTTCTTTCTCTTTAGTTTTATACCAGATTGTAGATGACCTAACGGACGTTGTCTTGACTTATGTCTGGTTTACATGTATTAAGTAGATAACTAGTTAATTAAATTTTAACTTAATTTTAAGTGACTTAACTTGCCACTTCCTACTAAATATTTTTAATGTTTACATGCAGTTAATAACTTAAAGTTTAGTAAAAATTTAGTTAACTACTTAGCCAGACATTAGAGACAAAGTCCAGTTAGATTAAATGCGAAACACATTTTAAAACGGTTTAGAGTTTAATAGTCGATCGCAAGCTGCGTGCCACGTATTTTTATATATGTAAAGATTTTTATTAACTTTTTGACTTTGACAACAAATTTGACGTATCGTATGATTCGGCGCGGACAAGCTTGCGAGGTTCAATGACATTTCATACATCGAATTCTAAAATTCGTTGCCTTTGCCGCGTTCGGCGCGTAGCTCGTTCTGATATGCGAACGCATATCAGAACACCTTTATACAGAAGACTGGCCTAAAAGACATAAGTAAAGTTAGAGGAAGATTCGGCGGGTAAAGTGAACTAACTCATGTTGCTGAACTCCTTACCATCGGACACTTTCAGTGCTTGTTTCAAGGAATCTTGAAAAACCAGTCAACTGCGAGTTGGAGTCACCTCGCGGTTCCGTACCCTACTGGTAAAACTTTGAAAAACTTTTTGTGAACTAATGAACAGTTATAACAGTCGTCCGCGTCATTTTAACGATAGCGCGAAAGAAATTATTAAAAAAGACACTTTTTTTGTGTAGGAGCCACCATTTATTACTTAATTTATTTTATTGTTATAGCGACACTAGAAATACATATTCTGTGAAAATTACAGCTCTCTGGCTATTCCGTTCTTGAGATTACAGCCCGGAGACAGACAGACATCAAAGTCTTAGTAAAACTTTCTACCTGCTAGTTTTAAGCACAGAACCTTAAGAAGAGACACAATAAGAGCAATACTGGTTAAACTATTATGACGTAATAGCATTAATTTAAGTGTTACAATATAGGGCATTGATACATTTTGTTATCTTGGTTATGATTAGATGGTAGTGAAAGATGTTGCGTTATGTTTCAAGGTTGTAAAGCTTTTAGTTTTATCTGGCCTAGTATTGAGCAATAAAATATTGTGAAACCAATTAAAGTTTTAGTGATGGTGGCCAGTTTCATAGGAATTGGTGGGTGTGTGAGCAGTTCGCAAAAACAATTTACCTTTAATTCCATAACTCAGTGGGATGAGGACCAACATGACCGGCGATAGATGAGGCCAGATCGACTTTAATGCCAAAACGCATGGATCATCTTACTTGTGAGACATGTCTTACCCAAACTTGGAAACTTAGTTAAACCTAATCTTCCAATCAAATTAGACCATAATATGGTCACCATGGGTTTAATACCCCATAATATTTCCTATCAGGAGAACCCATGGGGACCAAAAATTCTGTGAATACTCAAAGAAACCGCGCATCCTTACCAAGGTGAGAAATATATTAATTTATAGCCTAAAGCCGGAAATACGTAACAGGAAGCTCGTCAACATTGACCTTAGCGGGTAATGTTTGAACTATTGATTATATTGATTATATTGATTTATTATATTTACTTAAATGTTAATAAATGTAATTCGTGAACAAACAATTTTTCATTCGAATTTTAGAAGGCTCTTAATAAACGCTAAAATGTTTCTTTTAATTATGTGAACGGCTAGCGACTGCCGTAGCCTATGGATACTTTCAACAGCAGAAGCTTCGCAAGTAGGTTGCCAGCCTTTTTTGGTAAAGGCTATGGAAATAGGAATAGGTTATAGGGAATGAGAAGGAAGTTGGGTCCTGGATAAACAATGGTACATCCAGTGGAATGTGCAACTGGTGGTGTTACCACTCTGACACGCAGTGGCTGCTCGTGTATGCAATAAGGTACTAATAACGATGATGGTGACAAGTGATGATGACAATGAAACAATAGTATATCCAGTAGAGCTAAGACGTTCTGTGGTTGCTCGTGTAGTCAATAAGCTACTAACACTGATGATGGTGATAAGTGATGATGACGATGAAACAATGGTATATCCAGCAGAGCTGAGACGTTCTGTGGTTGCTCGTGTAGTCAATCAGCTACTAATAATGATGATGACGAAACAATGGTGTACCCAGTGGACTGTAGCAACTGGCAGTGTTACCAAAACAGACAATTATGTACTAATAATGATAAGTGGTGTTGATGATGAAACAATCGTATATCCAGTAGAGTTTGTAACTAGCGGTACAGTGTGAGACGTACAGTGGCTGCTTATGTATGCAATAAACTACTATTAATGATGATGGTGATAAGTGATGACGATGAAACAGTGGTGTACCCAGTGGACTGCAGCAGCTGGCAGTGTTACCAAAACAGGCAATGATGTACTAATAATGGTGATGGTGATAAGTGGTGATGATGATGATGATGAAACAATGGTGTACCTATCCAGTGGAGTGTAACAACTGTCGGTGTTACCACACTGACACGCTCGGTGGCCGCTCATGTAGGCAATGATGTAATCCGATTTTCGATCTCAGTGGACGATTATGTTGTTAGTGGTCTCATCGGATTAGGTTTAGCATTGGTAGGCTGCTGTTTTACCGGACAGTAGAAGGGTTTTATAATTTTATTCTATATTATTATTAAAATTCTATATTATTATTAGAGGACAGACGTTGTGCTGCCGCGCTAATTTCTTAATCTAAACCATTTTAAAAAGACAAATACACCCAAAAATTGGTTCAGTCGTTTGGGAGGATTTCTTTATCTAACACGCGGACACAATAAGTATGCTAAGGTAAATGTAAATGTTTGTTTGGCTGTTCACACCGGAATCTCTGAACGTATTTCGATGGGTATAGAGGTGCAGAATATTATGTGATTAACTGACTAATAAGATAAAAGCAAACTTTTTATTCCGAATATTCAATGCTATCGTGAAATGAAATATTTGTGAGTGTCCTAAATGCGGGCAAATGCACCAATTTGTAAATAGTTAGTTTTGCCTCGCAAAAAACTGGCGTGAATCGGAATTGTGCTGTGTTTTATTCAAAGTTTACCTGTGGCCCAATTTTCCTAATCCACCTATCCCTATTCTCTATCTCTATTCTCTTATAAAGGCCGGCAACGCACTTGAGACTCTTCGGATGTTACGAGTGTCCATGGGCGACGGCAGTTCCTTTCCATCAGGTTACCCGTCTGCTCGCTTGCCCCCCAAATATCATAAAAAACGTTAATAGCAAAAGCCATAGCATGTTTTGTTTATCGTTTTAAGCAGTACTTAGTGGTCTACATCAAATTGTATTATTAGTATGAATATTGATAACCTCAGGGTAAAGCTGCTGATAAATTCTAATTTTATATCGCTGACATAGTTTTAGTATTTAAGTACAATATTAATGAATGTAAATATTATAAACATACACGACTTGTTTCTTTTTATTCCTACATCGGAAATTGATTAAGATTTTAGTTCAACTGGAAAAATAGATAATTAAAACAGTTTTTTTCTTTCGCCTTTGGTATTTATCCCATAGATATATGGCCGATGTCCTTTGGTTACGAAGTAAAAATGCAGTCTTTCAAAATCTCGATATAAATGGATACTAATGCAATTTTATTTGTTTCAGGTATGTTTTAGTTAATACAAGTGGTCTTGTCAACACCTGGGTAGCATCGTAAGTTAAAGTCCCTGACTACTTTCTCCGTACCGAGTTTACAACTGCCCCCTGATTCACGATGGGATTCCGCGCGGAAAAGGAAACCTTCTCACGGAAACTCCTAGCACTTTTAACAGAAGTTTCCGAAATCAGGAACGAATCCGCGCGGAATCGCATCGTGGATCTGGTTAAAATATCGTACTAAATACAAGATTCTAGAAAACTTCACATAGACGGTACTGCAAGTTTTTATTTACAAAACAACATTCCGTACCCGTCATGTAAACACCAGGCAGTGTCAAATTTCACGCGATTCTGCACCTTAATACGTCGTGACAAGGTCGGCGGACTTTTCCGCGAAAACGTAAATCTTGTTTTATCACTTCATTAGGATACGACCTTATTGCGTAGTTATAAGGTCGGTAGTTGGATGGCAAATAGTTTTTTCTCGTTTTGCAACCACGGCCAACCTCTAGACTGCATGACGCGTAGACGCGGTTCTTGCAACGACGCTATGGCAACTAATTTGTAGTGCGAGGCGAAATGTTTTATCGATATCGACAATGACTTATCGATACTTTTAACATTTGTCGATGCTTTACACTATTTGCCAGCCCGATGAAAAAACTTGTTTGGAATTTTAAACATTAAAAAAAAAATAAAACATCTTACTCCTCTACTTTACTTTCATGTTAAGGTATTAACATACGATTAACACTCTTTATATCTAACGGTTGTTCTAATTCGAAATAATTAATTGCTTTCTTAATTAATAATATAGACCAATTAATTAATTTACATGTTAATTATATGCGGATTCTTATCAAATTATGAAAATTTGTGAACTTCAAAGATAAAATTCACATTTATTACTTAAATATGCTTATATTTAAAATTTTAACTTAAACTTAAAGATGTTCTATTCTCGAAAGGCAGTTGACTATCTTTCATTACATCCTTTATACATAAAACAGGAATAATATGGTGGTTGTGTACTATCAGGAAGGTTTTTAGCCAGAGAGGGAAAGGAGGCGGCGTTATTTGGTCGTGCTTTTTCAAAAAATCTCGACTAATACTGATTTGGCATATTTCGACCAATTGGCGCACATCAACTGGACATGAATTAATATATAAACGGTACATTACGATATTTAACATTACAATTCACTAAAGTCTAAATTAAACATGCGCTTATGAAAATAATTGCAATAAAGTACTACATAATAACGGGAACAATTTCAAACTTTCATGGTTATATTAAAACCACAAGTGCGAGTTTAAATTATCCAGAAGTTAGTTTAATTCACGTTTCAGGTCAAACTGTAAAACGTGGCGGGCTTCGTAATACCTTGACCACCGAAGTTGATTTAATATTAAATTATTAGCGTGCAACGTTGAGATGTACTGACCGAGTTTAATACTTTATCCTCTAAACCCTACAAGTTCTACTTATAATACCTCGGTTATTATGATACTTTACCCATGACTTTATCTGCTTGAAATCCTTCGATCAAATATTTTATTCAATTTTAAAGGCATCTGTGCATCTTATTTGTATTTGATCGAAGTTGAAATCTAAGAAAAAAACAAAAAGTCTATTTAAACATCGAAACCTTACCTTTGTCTGCTTGGAATAAGACAAAACATCTACCTAAAGTATCCAACTATTATTATTAACATCTGTTTAACATTTTCAGCATGATTGACGGACAAACTCTAAACAAGCAAACTCTCATAATTACATTATGAGTGAGATATGTGAATCGCAGAAATTTATTGTAAATTAACGAATACAGAAACAAAAATAAAAGTAGAAAAATCCGTGATTCCTCTACATGCGTAAATATATTCGACTAGTTACGAAGCTGCCATTTACAAAGCTTTTCATTAACTTGTCCAAGGGAAATAAGCTATAAATAAGCCTCTTGGATCCACCTTTATTACGGACACGGTTTTTCTTTGTACTTTTAATTAAAGTCCTTTATATTCATTTAGTATACAATCAGCCATAGCTGTACCATCATTGTTTGAAAACATGAAAATGGATTGTGCTATTTTCATATACGTGGGTACTTTCGAAAATTAAATACGACACTCTCCCAAAATAAATCGTGACGTTTCATGACAAGGGTTTTATGTTATAAATGGTACAAATTATATAATATTGTGTGTTACTACGAAGGCTTGTCTTTATATTCCTTTTTAAAGTCCAAACGATTT
The DNA here is from genome assembly GCA_026546445.1 of Cyclargus thomasi. Lineage (NCBI taxonomy): Eukaryota > Metazoa > Arthropoda > Insecta > Lepidoptera > Lycaenidae > Cyclargus > Cyclargus thomasi. The sequence goes on from JAOTAV010059336.1 coordinate 8,243, forward strand.
GCTGAAATTTATGTTTTTTTGATGATATTTAGGGGGCAAGCGAGCAGACGGGTTACCTGATGAAAAGCAACTGCCATCGCCCATGGACACTCGTGGTATCCGAAGAATCGCGTATCCGTCCTTTATGAGAAAACAGGGATAGGGGGATTGGAGAAGTTGGGATACCGGTAATCTCACTTACTAAACGAAACACAGCACAACGTCGTTTGACGCCACTTTTCTGAGGTTGTGGTGTCACTCCGGTCGAGCCGGTCCATTCGTGCGAAGCATGGGCCTGCCACGGCAATGAGCAACTTGAGATCGCAAAATGCCTCATTGGTACACGCCTCCACCGGGGTTTGAACCTGCACACTCTCGAGTTTGAGTCCCTTCGAATATGCATTGTTCAAGTATCGTGCGATGTACAGTTCCCGATTTAAACGAATTTTGGCGGAATAGAAGCTTCGTTTATTATATTATATGTTTTATCGATATCGATATTCGCTAGTTATGCAGGGGGCCATCACTAGCCGGTAATGTAGGATCACCGAGGCCGCTGTACAAATAAACGGTATACTAACTACTTAATGTCCACGCTAGTGTTGTTGCTAACTTATCCTTTTACATTTTAAAATTATTCTAAACTTTTTCTTTGGGGAGGCTTTGCTCGAGGGGAATTCAGAAATCGCATAAAAATACGAATGTGTGTGAATGGACCGAAAGTAGACTATGTTACTAACCTTCCAACTAAATCTTTGTCAAAATCAAGCCGATTGGTTAAAAACATTAAGGCGTGGAGAAAACACAAACAAACATACTTGCCTATTTGTAATATTAGTATGACTTTATCAAATTATACTAAAATTATAAATACATATTTAAAAATCTTATAAATCCTCCGGCTAGAAATATAGTATCTAAAATATTTTAATCAAAAAGTTAGCATAGAGCCAGACTGAAGTTGTGTGAAACTTCTATGAAAATAAAACAAGCAAAATATTCAAAAACAGAAAACCCGACTTCAACAACCGTTGCTATTTAAACGTCAAGTTATGTTTATTGCTAGAATGGCTTTTTAAGCCCTTCTATTTTGATAACCTACTCGAACTAAATTGGCGGATTTTTTTAAATTCTCACAATTGAAAATTTTGATAAATCTATAAACATATAATAAAACAGTAAAATTATTAATTTGGGGGTGCTAACGAACAGTAATAGAACACATAAGACAAAAAAAACGTTTGTCTGTTTGTACGCGCTAATCTCGGGAACTACTTGACGGATTTGAATAAATCTTTTTTTGTTGACTAAGCTATTAGGTCTGGGCAACATATAGGATACTTTTTATCCTGGGAAATGTACGTTTGCCACGTTATATACAAATTTTTGCGCAACGGAGTTGCGGACACCAACTAGTCTTATAATAAATTACCAATTTCAATATCTATATTGTATCTAGTATACATCAAGCCCACATTATTTTAATTTCTAAAAATTTTTCGGGTCCAAAACCGTCTTTAAAATGTTAGTTATCTGATTCTTCCACTTATGTCTTTAATTTTGACTTCAAAATCCGCCATTTTGTTTTTTTTTATTCTTAATGCACCCAGTGTCACTTGCGTTATCAAGTAGTTATCGAATCTAACGATACCTCATACGTCACAATCGATCAAGTCGTTTAGGCTACAGGGCGTGCCGAACAATTATACAGACATACATACTCTCAAAAAACATAACCCTTTTGGCGCAGTCGTGTAAAAACAGAAGTCTTTGTTTCGTAAAGCAGAGCCATAAACTTTACGAAAGACTAAGCGGTTTCTTTCAAGTCTAAAATCATAACGCGTTAAACGCCGTCTTATGTCTACTCTTCTTTTAGTGCAAAATGGCAATAATTACTGGCAGAAGCTTATAAATTAACCCTCATGGTCGTCATTTATCACAGCTAAATAAAGGTTAGTGCACACTTACTTTTTTCTTAGGTATGTAAAGATCGATAGCTTCAATGTCAGCATTTATTTCACTAAATAATAATTTTGTAAAGGTTTATCCTAAGTGGAGAGTTTATCCTCAAAATAGTAAATTCGTACTTTTATATTATGAATTTAACACATATTTACAATACGCGTGCCGTAGGTACCGTAGGGCAGAGCACCTTTGCGTAGATTAATTATGAGTCAACTGACTACAGTAACTACTGCGGTAAAATACAAACCTCGACCAAATCTAAAAAGTGGCCCCGGCAACCGCGCTATTCTGCTCCTAGTCGCTCCGAGACCGCGATTTTAACTTTAGAACGATCGTAAGTTTTAACTCGTTAAGTTAAGTTTTATTTTTCTATACCCTTGATTTTTGTTGCAGGGCTTACCAAACTACTGTTTATATAATACTGATGTGAGAGCGGAGATTGTGATGAAAAATCAAACTTTCCAACTTTAAATTTCAAATTTATATTAAACAGGTTAAAAAAAAATACAGCTTGTTGTTCGCGACAAGATGGCGGATTCGAACACACAAAAACAACTTTTTTTCTTAATACACCGCTACTGCGGTGTTGCCACCTTGCGCCCGGTGATACCACACTATTAAGTGTCGCGACAATTTTCATTTAAGTTGTTTCGTGTCAGATAGTCCTGGTACCATTATTTTATAAAATTTTGAAGCAAGCAGTGTACAAGTCCAACTTTCGGAACAAGGAGCCCTTGAAAGAGTTACATCAAGATTTTGTCTTAAAGTACTCATACTCGTACAAACGCTACCCAAATTCATTAAATTGACCTTCTGGAAGAGTGTTTTGCCATTTCTCTCTTAAAAGGCCAGCAACGGACCTACATCTAATGTTGTGAGTGTCAGCTCTGAAAATCAGGTGTTTGCTCATTTAAAATTAGGCTTATATTTAACACATAAAATACTGTCGACGTGAGCGCCGGTGTAAGGTACCTGAAGATGGAAAAAGTAGCTTAATACTTCTTCGTTGGATTTTTTTTTCGTGATCGAATTCAAATTCATTTTGCTCATGTGTGTTGCATAGATCTTATTTATGAAATATTTATAATTGGGTTCAACACATAGGGCTTCTTAAGGCATGCGTAAGTGGAATATGACAAATTAATAACGTATAATATAAGGGAACATTTGAAAGGGCGTAAAAATCCCAACGATGTGAACTCATCTTTGTATCTGGCAGGCGCAAAGTAATTAGTTGCGGGTTATTTACGGGCGGCTCCGGGCGGCAGAAGTGTTAAACGCAACTATGTATCGAATTTCATACTTCCATATTCCCAACTCTTCTAAGTTCGATACTTCCATATTATCGACGACCTCCTTGGCTCAGTTGTTAAGAGCGTCGGTAATCCCGCCGACGTGACAGAGCAAAACTTTTTCAATGTTCCTGGGTCTTGAATTTATGTATAGTATGAAAGAATTAAATATATTTCCGTTCTGATACCTGTGTCACAAGTCCATTAGGTACTTACCGCGGGACCAGACTGACGTAGTGTGAATTATTATATTCTTCTAATATATAAAATTCTCATGTCACAATGTTTGTCTTTGTACTCCTCGAAACGGCTTTACCGATTTTAACCAAATTTTGCATGCATATTCAGTAGGTCTGAGAATCGGCTAACATCTATTTTTCATCCTCCCAAATATTAAGGGAAATTATTAATATCGCAAAACAACGTTTGCCGGGTCAGCTAGTATCCTATTAAAAGCTAGAGAAGAAGATAGAGGCCTATACACGAATATTAGTCCGCGAACAATTACACTATTTTTTTAATGATATTTAGGGGGCAACCGAGCAGACGGGTTAGCTGATGGGGAGCAACTATCGCCCATGGACACTCGTGACATCCAAGGAGTTGCAAGTGCTTTGCCGGCTTTTATGAGGAAATAGGAAGAAACCAGTTTTCTGTGAGGCCGTGGTATCGCTCCGGTCGACCCGACCCTTCCGTGCCGAAGCATAGCTCTTCCACGGAAAATTAAATTATTAGTCAATTATAACCAAAAATTTAATTTTATATTAATGAAAACTAAAAATGTACTAACACAAAATTTTTAAAAATGGTAAAATTATAGAAAAAACAGGCTTTTGCATAGGTGCATTCGCGCGCGAAATCTCCTATACGCATGCGCTGTTATGACGTCACGATAGAATGTAGTCTGCGCGGGATAAAATTTCACGGCGCATGCGTCATAAACGCTACCGAGCGCGCCAACATTATTGTTAACTATCGTAGAGTCAGCCCTGCGCACACGTTGATATATCGTTAGTCGGGACGTGTTTTGCATGCTAATGGCGTATTCTGTGTTATTGCCTCGTATTTCGTGCGTATGCTGTTTATGCGACAGCGTATAATAGAAATGTCCTTGCACAACAAAAACGGGGCGGGAAGTGGTAACCCTGGTGTAGGGCTGTGCTAGACATCATTGATTTTCAAGTAATGATTTTTTCAAACACTATATGGGGAAGCACATTTGTAGACATAAGTGGAAGAAGCAGACGGCTAACATTTTGAAACCTTTGAGTATATTCAAATTTTTACTGATCATTTGATTTTTATTAAGTAGTGATTTTTTCAATCACTATATGGAAAAGCATATTTGGAGACATAAATGGAAGAAGCAGGTAACTAACAATTTGAATCCTTCGAGTATATTCAATTCTTTTGCTATATCCTCGGTTAAATTTTGATAAATCGTGTAACTTACCTATTCTATTATCCAGCTAGTGTATCGAGCTATACATCAAACCCACAATCTTTTAATTTCAAATAATTTGTCAGGCCCAAAAGCGACCATTAACGCAAACATCCGAGAGTTTTTAAAATGTTAGTTAACTGCTTCATCCACTTTCGTCTTTACATTTAAGGGCGTAAAAGCTGTCTTGTAGATCTTTCAAGTCATCGGTGAATCGGTCCGATACTTAAGGCCGGTTTTAATACTAGCAAACAATAAAAAATTAGTTATAAAACAACTCTCTCCTTATCTGAAACAAGTCGGTGCCCACAACTTAGTTGCGCAAAAACTTGTATATCACGCGGGAACCGTACATTTTCCCGGGAAAAGTATCCTATATATTGCCCAGACCTAATGGCTATTAAACAAAAAAAGAATTATTCAAATCCGTCCAGTAATACCTGAGATTAGCGCGTACAAACAGACCAACAGACAACTTTTTTGTCGATATGTGTTGTATTTCTGTTCCTTAGCACCCCCACATTGATAATTTTGCTAAAATATTACATATACAGACACTCCAATTTTACTGTTCTATTATGTATAGATATGTATAGATCTTAAAGCACTACCAGAAAGAAAAGTTGTGTCAAAAGTGTAATTGATAAGCTTTTAATAATCTATATAATATAAATATATAATATATAGCTAAAGAGTTTGTTTGAACGCGCTAATCTCAGAAACTACTGCCATTTGAAAAATTTCGTGTTCATTAATCGATTTATCGAGGCGAGACTTAATAATATAACTTCACGCTACGACCAACAGAAACTGAACAGTAATAAAAAATGTTGTAGAAACGGGATATTCATAAAGTTTTGCGCGGACGTAGTCGCAGGCAACATCTAGCTTATGTTGAAACCTTATACTAAATAGTTATAGAACATCTTTATGGTCTTAATGCTAAATGTTATACCTGTATCAATGACTTTAATTATTGGACCTTTGAATAAGCAATGAGATCCAGGAAATTGAATGGCGCCTCATCCCGCCCATAGACCAACCCTATCCGCCCTAGAAATCAGTGGTCTAAAGATATGCTAGAAATATTAAATCAAAATATATTTAGTATTTACCCCACTGCGCCAGAAGGAGGGTTATATTTGTCGAGAGGACATACTCCTTGAAATAGAATGTTTCTGGTGGAATTATGCATACATACATATATGTATGCATAAACCCACCAAAAACATTCTGTAAAAAATCAGTTTATGGGAAGTATAAGTTCTATTTTAATGACCATGAGTGATAATCCTACCATCGCTGTTTTTAAAAGACGCTTGAGAGAGCACTATCTTGAATCCCAATCCATTTAAACACCATTATTACATAATATACAAATAATACAAATAATAATACAAATACAAAATATTTATTGACCAAAATAATTTTTACAGATCAACGCAATCACGCAATTAAATACGCAATTTGACGCCCCTCCTAACTAGGCGGTGCTTTAAGGAATACAATTTATGTTTTTCGGCTAACAAACAGAAACAGTTATAAGCACTTTATAATATAAAAATAGAAATGAAAACAAAACAAAAATAAAAGATATAATTCTTGTAAGTAATAGTATTAAAAATCTGTAACTTTGTGTGTGTGTGAGTGTGGGGTGTGTGTATGGGTGTAGGTGAGTGTACTTGTGTATGTAAATTGATTGCGTGTGAACGAAAGTAAGTATGTGAGAGACTCGAGCGTCAATGAGAATCTATTATCTATATATAATATACATATAGTAATTATTTATTTTAGTTGCTTTATTATATTGTATGTTATTATTATTTTTTTTTCAATTTAAATATTTATTAATTGCAAGGTATCTTAACTTAAAATAAAAGTATTAAACTATATAAACATTAAATATTACAAAATACAAACTATTACTATTATTATTCATGTTATTATTATTTAGCTTTACTGTATTTTTTATTGTAACGAGTGTCTTAAATGTCTATAAATTACATTAATATTTATTGTGCGCGTACTATCTTATATCCTAAGCCTATCTCTCTCCGTAGGGCTGCTGGAAGAGATTTCTTTAGA
>JAOTAV010059347.1:0-15002 GCA_026546445.1 Cyclargus thomasi
GTTCACGATAATCGCTTCGCTTGTTTTGTATGGGATTGACATATTCGAACTCGACTAGATCACGTGACTTTTCGTTCATCTATGTCAATGCCATACAGAAACACGCCAAGCGATTATCGTAAACGATACTCGCTTGACACTTGTCTAGGGGGGCTGATCAGATAACGTGAAATCAGTCAGATAAGTTACGGATAGCCTCCAACACTTACCATATTATATACTTATCATGAAAACTTTACCGTGAGTCTGTGGTAAATAAGCCTGAAATAAATAGTAAATGAAAGAAAAACATACAAAGGTTGCTTGTTAAAAATGCAAATCGTGTGGTGAGAAGATTTGTAAGGAAATCCATGATGGGTACATCGCCATTATCATGACGGTAACAGATACCTGTACTTAACCTGAATAAAAGAAAATTGTTATCGGCTTTTAAAGGATTTATTTAATCCTGTTACAAGTTACCAACGGTGTTTTTCAGGTATTTTACGTAACATTTTGTTTTATATTTTTATCATACGTTTTAATCTTTTTCCACTTTATAAAAATGTTTATTTCAATTTTTGACAATACTTACAATGTAAGTATTTACACGGACGACAGAAAGGATTAAATTGTTCAAAGCAAAACCTTAAAAAATGACACGACTATACATAATAAAATAAAAAATTAGTGACACTTATAATATAAGTATTTACACGGACGACAGAAAGGATTAGATTGTTCAAAACAAAACCTTAAAAAATGACACGACTATACATTTAATATCTTCTCAAAATAATAATTATTACTAAGAGGGGATTTAGGAACGGTAATAGAACACAAATCGTCAAAACAATATGTTTGTCTATATGTCTGTTTATTTATTTCATAGCTGTTAAGTAAGTATGGTATTCTTTTCTTTCGGGGAAAATGTATGGTTTCCGCGTAATATACGAATTTGCGCAACGAATTTGCGGGCAACGGAGTCACGGACGAAATCTAGTCATTATTACTAATTAACTAAACCCCAATCAGATTGTATCAGATCTCATGAAAGCCTTTTAGGAAACAATTTCGACGATGCCATTGTCTCATTGTGTCTCAAAATGTTTCGGAACTTTGTAACAAGTTTGGCGTTAAATCAACGTTCTATTCTTAAGGTGGTTTACCGATTTTCGCGGCACGCTACCGCGATTGACAAAAAACTTTCTTTCCATAGACGTACCGTGTAGAAAAATAGGTTTTTTTTTTAATGAAATTAGACAGCAAGCGAGAAGACGTTGGTAGCTTACGCCGAGGGTCGCGGGTTCGAATCCCGCCGACGGAGCAAAAAGTTTTTTAATGTTCCTGGGTCTTGGATGTGTATTAAATATATGTATCATATAATAAAAATCTTAAATATGTGTATAGTATAAAAGTACTAGCTTTTGTCCGCGCCTCATCGCGCCTGTCACCCGAAGCTTTTGGCGAGAGTGTACAGCCATTCTTCGGTCTTCCTTTAGTGTGCCCCCCCCTGCCCCACTTCCATACGCCCATGAATAAAATAGATACTGTAGATCAGTGAAACTCTCTTGATAAGTAGCCCCTAAAGTGGGTTTAACAGACTTTAACTGAATCGACGTTTTACTATTTAAACTTAGACTAGACTTTGAAGATTTTGTTTTCCCGCCATATACTCGACAGTACCCATACGTATAACCATTATACGGCTGTAGTGAATAAAGAAAAAAGATGTCAATTTCAGTCGAGTGTCAAAATAAAACAGTTAAGTTTTGTTTGTATTTTTAATTTCTTGTAAACATAGAAACTGTTCCAAATGAAATATTAATACAAACATCGTATTTTATCTAACTGTGTGCATAGAAACTGTAACTTTTATTAGCAACATTTGACTATGGAAAATGACGAAGCCAAGGATTTAGGTGATGCTGATTTTTCTAAGTTTTCAGCCGTAAACAAATTAATTTTAGACTATTACAAAAAATTTGGCCGTAAGAGAGATATAGAGCAATTTTTTTCATTATCAACAGCTCAACAAGAATTTGGTGAGCCTTCTAGTTTGTTTTGGAAAAGAATGAAAGAACAAAACGATTCTTCCGACTCTGGTGATAAAAAGTCTGGCTCCTCCACGGAATTGTGTAAAATATCAATAAAATGTTCGATAGAAGATCCGCACGCTTCTAAGGTACCCTAGCTTCAAGTATTTTATTTCATTTTTATGGCACTACTGCTTCCGTAGAGCTTAGTTTGTGTTTGTTATAATTCTTAATTCCTATTATGTTTAACATTTTACAACATTCTTTTATAAATAGAATATAATTGATAACAAATTCTTTTAGAGTTTTAAAACTACAGACAGTGACACAAAATCTCCTCCTATCATCAGTGATGACCTCCCTGACAAATGTTTGGATTCGGGTGATGAATCAAATAAGTCAGATGGTGAACAGTCACATAAGTGTAAGTATATTTATACTTTTTATCAATAAAAAAATTGTTAAGCAATTTTCATATATTTTGCTCAGGTTGGACTCATTAGAACCTAACCTAAAGGGACTTTTTGGCCTATGAAAGAAATTGATTGAAACACATGTCATTTAGTCAATCCAATATAAAAATAGCTGTTATCTATCAGCAAGGTTTGACAAAAGGCAACTCAACTTTGTAGGTTCTCCATCTGCTTGTAAATCAACTTTTTTGGTAGTACAGTAGAGTGTCAATTATTGAAACTAATTAGGGACGGTCTAAATAGGGAGGGTGTTTGGAAAATTGCTTTTTTAGATAGTCAAACTGTATTTATATAGCCATATATATTATGTTATCCACTGATGAATTAAAGGCATATAGACATGTTAACTTTCACAATTATACCTTTATTGGAAATAGAAACATTACATTTAACATTAAATATTAATAAAAACCAAAGAGATTAAAGTATATATTACTGACGCATGAGTCCAGGGAACGGAAAAGTTGAGAGTTCTGATATATGATTGTTTGGTTCATTATGTTTGAATAATCTGTAGAAGCATCTCCTTATTTCTTTGTGAATAAGTTCAGAGAGTAAAGTGGAGGCTTTAGAGAATTATATTGAAACAATGGAAACAAAGGTGTTTGTTGGAAATAATTTACATTTATCATGTATTGTTTCAGCAATTGATATGACTTTGGATACATCTTTAAATCGGCCCCATTCTCCAACAAGTAGTATTACATCTCAAAGAAAACTGGAGTGGGACTCTTTAGCTGATGTAGGTTATGGTCATGAAAGTGACAGAAAGAATTCTGCATCAAGTCTCAGTACTCTAGAGAGGCTAGCCCTACACCAACAGTACTCAAATAATGATACAAAAACAAATTCTGAATTGGGAATTCCTACAGCTCATTCCACACCTTTAGAACAAACTGAAAACAAATCCAAAATTAAAAAAGATTTAAGCCAAAAGATTTCAAAATTCTGTAAAAAAGATGTTGACATCATGGAAATTAACTTTCCAAATACCTCTGATAACACAAATCAACCAATAAATGTTAATTTGTCAAAGCACATATCATTTAATGTTGAAAACGATGGGGCTGTTAAAATTGATAATATGACTAAGAAGATGTCTATAAGTCGAGACAATCTAATAACAACAGATGCGCAAAAAGATAATGTCGATAAAGAAATACAAACAACTTTACCAAGGAGTTCTAAAGATGATGAGCTATTATCAACAAGAGACATTTCAAGTAGGCCTAGATATCCTATTTTGATTAATTTAAATTCTATAAGAAACAGGAAGAAAAAAAGAAGAAGAAAACTTTCGAGATCAAAGAAAAGAGCATCAATTGACAAAGAAAATATTCCCCAAGAGAAAAGTATTAACCAAGAGTCTGATGCCGAGAGTTTTGAATACATGCCTGGTCATGTGTATAATCAAAATAAACTTGGGAGTAAAGGCTCAGTTTTGAACATTGCTGACAATAAATCAAGTCTTGAATCTAGTGCTGGTAATACTACAGAATCTAGCAAAGATTTTCAAAGTACCTTTACAAAAGAGTTGGAAAAAAGTATTGATTTACTTAAATTCGCTCTGCGACATCGACATAATGATACAAGTTTAAAGCAAAAATTAATAAAAGAGGTAGTCGAAAGTCTTGTTCAAACAAAGTATAAAAATGACGAAATTAATGTTTCTAACCGAAATATTCAGACAACATCGAGCACATCAGAAAGTATTAATTTAGACAATAAAAAAACAAAAAAATCTGTATTGAAGACAACAAAATTTTACTCTGGTGATGTTGCTGCAACATCACAAAGTGTTCCTAATTTACCAATGGTATCACCTGCTACAAAATTCGAAAAAATACCAATACCTATCCGTATATCCAGCACTGATTCAGAGCTTTCCTATAAAGAAAAATACTTATCTGAAGTTTTTCTGGCTAATTCATCTTCTGAAGAAATTTATAAAAAGTATATGCTAGCTTTAAAAAAAGAAATATTTTATAAAAAGAAATTAAAAGAGCAGGAATTACTACTGAAGCAAAAGGGAACCCAGCCACTTCAGCAAGATTGCCAGGCTGAAGTAAAAGTAAAAACCAGTCTTGAACATTTGATCAAAGATCTTGCCTTAAACAACTTTGCTGATGGATCTGGAGATGCCAGTAATGCATGTCCCTCAAGTTCTAATGTTGAAAACGGCTCTGGACAAAGGAGTAACAGTCACGCAGTTTTTACCCTTTCGTCAGCAAACATTGACAACGTCAAGAAAAATAAAAAATTAAAAAATAGGATGGAGAGTGAAATAAATTGTTCAATGGAAGCAGACTCAAATACTCAATGTAAAGGTTGTTCTGCTTACGGACGTCAAAAAATTGTGGTCACTGACAGCTCAGTACAAGTTAATTTCGATAGTCATTGTATAAACAAAGCAGATAATATAAATCTCGAACAGACTATTCCAATAGACATAGAAAAAATATCTAGCGAAAATATTCAAGAAAACATCAAATATGTTTGTCTTTGTACTGAAGATACAAATGACGTACCTGATAACTTTCTTATATATAGATGTTCACGAATGCCTAGCAAATGTGTTATGGTGGGTAGTAACATAAAGACGAAAAATTGTCCAGAACAAAAAACAGAAAATTTAGATTTGGTTGGCAATACATGCCACAGTCAAAATAGGGAAGTAGTTGAGAAGAAAAATTCTATAACATCCACACAATCGTCTCAAACTCAATTTAGTATACCTAACTTATTAAGAAGCTCATTCGACAATGTTATGAGCTCTTCCTTAGAATTTAGAAAATTTAGTGAAAAAGGTGATGAAAACAATGTATCATCAAGAAAAGCATCTTTCAATGCATTAAAATTTGCAAGAGTAACTCAAACAGAAATAAGCATAGATCCGAAAATATCGGATCCATCAATATCCGATGTAAAAATCATTGATAATGAATTGGACGATTGTGAAAATAATAATCAAGTAGAAATCGTGAATGATAATAACAAAATATCTAGAAAACCAAATGCTAAACATTCACAGACAAAAACATTAGAAAGTTTTGTGTTACCAAAAGAAAAAGATGCAATTTGCCTACATGAAAATCTAAAAGTAGAGGATTCCAAATTACCAACTCTGCAGAGCTTGCGACCTCAAAGCAATTTCACTATACCCATCCTGGGTACAAATATGACATTAAAGGTTAGCCTAGACTCGAGAAATTCTGGAGAAAAAAAAACTAAAGATATTAAACATACATACTCACAACAGTCTGTAGGTTCTTATAAATCTGAAACTTTAAAAGAAGTTGACAATAATTATCTTACCTCGCAATCAAATAGGTTACGCCATAAACAAACCGAATGTGTCGCAGTACAAACTTCGAATAAGGGGGAATTAGAAAATATTGATAGTGCTATAAAAGTATGTTATACGGAAGCAAAGGATGGTCAGATACCGACTACTTCTCCATATACATATGAATCTGTTGACATGAGATATTGTAATACTTATCCAAAAGAAAATACACCTAAAGCGCCTTTACTTAGGTCTAACACTGACACTGGCAAAATTGAATGCTTTGATTCTTGTTTACTTATCAATAAAAACAATGTGGACGTGAAAGAAAAACCGCTAATTGAACCTAAGTCTCAAGCTAGTTCGCATAAAACACAAAAAAATTTTTTGACTGGACCCAAACATACATCAACAAGTATCACAGGCAAAAATTTAACAGAAGTTACATCTGAGAAACCTCTAATTAAACCTACAACTGATGGAAAAAGGAATGAAAAAGAATTTAGTGATCGTCAAACATCTATCAGTACCAAAATCGCAGATTCGAGAGATCGAACGCTAGAAAAACCTTTAGTTATGTCTAACTTAGATTCAGATGAAAGAGAAGTTTCCAATCGACATCCATTACAGAGTAAAGAAAGTAATTCAAGAGAGCATTCACTAAAAAAACCTCTAGAAAAGTTTAATACTAAAACAGATAGAAAAGATTGTATTGATCGACATACATCTATGTTTAAAGAAAGTGAAAGTTTAAAAGAAGGAACATTTAAAAAATCTACTTTGAGATCTAACATCAATTTTAATGAAAATAAACTTTTCGATCATACACCTATAGAAAACGAAAAAAAAAATTCAAAAGACCAAACGGAAAAGATACATTCTTTACCAAGGTCTACAGACTCAGATAAAAATGAATTTTCTAATGCTTATAACGTAAAGAGTATTCAAGATGAATATTCAAAAACTTCTCCGAAATGTAACATTGGCTCTGATAAGAAAAATGCTAATGCACCTAACAGTAGGAGAGACGTTAATACACAATATGACTCTTACCTCTCACAAGCTCAAACAAAGAATATAGGAACTGAAATTACAAATTCTTCTAAGAGTTCTAATGATACAAGAGAAAGTGGCAGACAAAAATCTAATAAACATTTCGAAAAAACACAATCTTCTTCATCTCACACAGATGACAGTAAAATGTCTACTCAAGATCCTCTATTGGATATCATACGCGATATAACAAAAAGATATTCAAAAAAAGAAATCGAAAAAAGTAAACGTAAGAAATGTTACGCCGAAATCATTGCGGTACTTAACTACCTATTAGACACCAGCGAAACAACAGAAAACGAGAGCACAAACGCTCGAAATTCTAGTAGTGATGGTGTTATTAATTTCAACAAAAGTTTTCGCAGTTTAAAAATTGATAAACCAAAAAAGACATTCCATAATGATGTCATAGACAACCAAGCGAGAAGTACCCACGACAATGAAGTTGAAAATAGAAAGAAAACTTTTAAAGATAAAAGCGTACAGCTGAGTCCAAGAAAATCTACACAAAAAAAATGTCGCGAAGAATCTACAGATTGTCCGATATCTACTGACATTCACAGCACATCGACTGAATCCACTGCTTGTAAAATTCAACAAAAACCTAAACATTGTGACAAGCATCAATGTCGGTCCCACTGCAGAAAATGCGATGTTTCCAGCAGTTCCTGTCTAAATTGTGAATGCAAGCATCACTGCTACTGCAGGGGCCACAAGAGCCACAGATCGCGGACGTCAGAAAAAGTTAAGAAATGCGTGGCTTACAACTTGATCCTTCAAACATCTGACAGTGTTGCTAGCGAAGAAATTGACAAGCAAAAAGTTGCACGACATTTAAGAAATATTGTTGTGAAAGTACCTTCAAAACGGAGGGTAGAGAATATGCAATTTAAGGAGGTGACTCGAAAAATTGAACGCGATTTACCTGGACAATTCGTAGCTAAGGACTACGGTGTAAGAAGCGTGTCTCAGGATAATGAAGTGTCCGGTACAGACAATATGATGAGGAACACAGCAGCATGTACGATTAGAGATTATTTGGAACAGAATAGACCAGACTTTATTGATAGGAGTACTCAAAGGCAGAGCTGTTTAAAGTTGATCAACGAAGCAAGGTTAGTGTTGTGTACTCATACTTTATAACTTTGTGTTAAAATGTATGGTTCCCAAGCGATAAACGAATTTTAGCGCAACGGAGTTGCGGGTGTCATGTAGTTTGTAATATATTATAATGATACTGGCCAAAGCCACAGAGAGTGTAGATACTAGTTACTGAAAAATGGGTCTAGATACGCCAATGTCCCTTATTCTATGAGTTTAGCCTCCGTAGCCTAATGGGTAAGACCTTTGGTTCGCACTGGAGAGGGTGCAGGTTCGAACCCCAGTGGAGGCGTGTATTAATGAGACATTTTTCGATCTCAAGCACATAATACAGATGCTCATTGCCGTAGGAGAGCTATGCTTCGGCACTAATGAGCCGGCTCGACCGGAGTGATACCACGGTCTTAAAGGAAAGTGGCGTAAAACGGCGTTGTGCTGTGTTTCGTTTAGTGTGTAAGTTTACCGGCCTGGCCCAACTTTCCTAATCCCACCTATCCCTGTTCCCATTCTCTATTCCCTCATAAAGGCCGGCAACGCACTTGCGACTCTTCGGATTTCTATTTCCATCAGATAACCCATCTGCTCGCTTGCCCCCTGAACACCATAAAAAAAGCATATTCTTTGTAGGTCAACTATTTGCGTGCTATATTGATTTAAAACTCACCAATTTTTCTCACTTTAGACCTGAATGTGATACACATTTGAACATGATTGTGGTGCACCCAACTACTTGTGTACAAAATAAAATGACTTCTATGTTTTGTGCAGGTACCTCTCTCTCTTCGATAATTATCACCATGTAATATTTATTTATTTAACCCCCATATTCATACTAAATATTTATGCAATGTTTAACTAATCAAGTTTCGCTGTCCCTTTCTGTCGTGTGACGTTTTCATTGTTCCAAAAAGGGACAGCGAACCTTGACTAGTCAAACATTGCTTAAATATTTTTATAAATAAGGCGGTAACTATTTATTTACCATAAACAAAAGAAGTGCAAAATATTGTACTTCTCAATTCTATCATTTGCATTTATTGTAGGATCCGTCGTTAATTGTGATAAAGATTTATGTTTCACCAAAAAAATCCAATAGTTTCTTCTTACATTGTCATCGTCCATGTAGATTAAAATATCCTGCAGGACTATCATGTAACTTGCGATAGCAATCATTGCGCAATTGTTGCTCGAAAATTGCAAATTCGTATAATATAACAAGAAAACAATGCCATAGCGATCTAGTCGCAGTCCTTTCGTATGGATTTTGACAGCAACTGTAACGATTCAGCGATTTGTATGGAAAAAGTTCCTTTGAAGTTTAGAAATTGGATGCGAGTTTATCGATATTGCTGATTATTTGTTGATCGCTATTTAACATAATATCTCGGAGAAGGGCTATTATGACCGTTACAAATCTGCATGGTTCCAGGCAATTCAATATACGGCCAACAATTGCTTTGTTCTTTTTTCGTATTACGTCTTATTATTCTGACTGAACTAATACTAGTTTGGTTGTCTATGAATGGATTTTAAACATGTCGGTGACATTGGGGAACGTCAAACTTCACGTATTTAGTGTCACGTGACTGCTGACTGGCTGGAACTTGGCTGGGAACAAGAGATCATAATAACCCCCCTGTTTCCATGTAGTCTAAGCCTAACAGCCAGCTTACCAATATTTTCTTTGATTCCTTTACTGTAGACATAAGAGTTCAAAATTTGTATAAGCTATGAAATTCCATGCCACATAATATTCGTATTCTATAGTACCGTTATTTTGATCTAACCTCTCCGCTAAATAGAAAATGTTGATACATTTAGATAATTCGCTGTTCTGAATGAAGCATCCATACCAGTAATATAAATGCAAAAGTTTGTCTGTCTATCTGTCTCTTTGTCTGTTTGTAACCTCTTTACGCTCAAACCGCTTAACCTACGTTGGTAAAATTTTGTATGAAGATACTTTTAGTCCAAGTAAAGAACAGAAGACACTTTTTGTCCAGGAAAAATATACTGTTCCCGCGCTATAAACGAATTTTGGCGCAACGGGGTTGCGGACATCATCCAGTTTTATAGTTCATCTTTGCAGGCACATTTCCGCACTTTTACTATAAAAGCATGCATGCTCCTATAACTATATATATCTACTAACAATAACAGTAAATCATTCCATATAATATTATAGTATTAAAATACTTGATCAACTGAAATATCTGTTTCCTCGCACCGCAGCCTTGTCGCTGAGTGCTACCGATTGCTAGTGTTGTGTAAGTATGCTTTAGTCTTATCGATAAAAAAATTTAAAATTTTGACATAAAATAACGGGGAAAAATTATTATAAGCCACAAAACAAAGTTTTCAGCTTTTAAGGATTATTGTAAAAACAAAATTTAAATTAAGTGTAAAATTACTTTGCATTATGTGACTATTTGATGCCAAAATTTAAGAATATAAACACGTTTTTTGGCCAAACTTAGTCTAAGAATTTTAAAGGATATAATTAAAGTAAATTATTTTTTGAGAATTCATATTATCAAGCTTGCATCTAAGAAGTGGCATACACGTTTATAAAATCCCATACATTTTATACTTCGAACTTCGGAGTCCAAATTGTCAATTAAATATTAGCTGATTGTTATCCAAAGCTGGATTTCTACAGAAGTAACAATTTTACTATAAAACCACCTATTTACTTTGACTTCCACATGGAGAAGGCTATTTACCAAAATTATTACTTATGCACCTGTTAATAATCGGGTATTTTATAACGTTATCGACAAAATTAGGATGAAGAAGCTAAGTATAAAGTATTTTAGGAGAAGAAAAATGTAACCCCTTACCCTAAAAAAATAAACCATAATTAATTTAAACAATATTTCAAGAGATTTAGCAAGCTCACTTAGTAATAAATTTTATTTACAATTTTATGTGCAATCAAATATCGATTACCATAAAGCAGAACATTCGATGCCTATATCGATAAAATGCCAATCACATCCCTAGCGGGTGGAGTGTTTCAAAGATTCCAGGTGAGCTTATTATTGAAATTAAATCGGGGAAAATATGTTTTGAAAACTTAAACTTTTAGAAATTAAATGTAGAGGTAAATTGCTATTTCAAAATCTAAATATAACCCTATAACTTAACTATCTGACGCCTGACATGGGCATATCTATTATGTCTTGTTTACACGTATTAAGTAGGTAACTAAATTTTAAGTTATTAATTACATGTAAACACAAAATGTAGTAGCAAGTTGCAAGTTAAATGACATAAATTTTGACATTTAACTTGCAACTTGCTACTAATTTACATGCAATTAATAACTTAAAATTTAGTTACCTATTTATCTCCTTAATACCAGACATTATATAAACCAGACATTAATGCACAGGCTAAACCACTTTACGGATCGGGCTGCAATTTTGCATGCAGATGTTATGACGAAAAATATCTGTCCGCTAAGAAAGGATTTTGAAAAATTCTACCCCCAGGGAGATGAAGACTTTTTCAAATTCACTTCCATCATTAATCGTCTGTTTTGAACTTTTGTGATGCCTCAATCTCTTTAAAGAACCAAATATAATTTTACTGAATTTATTTACTTATATTTTATACTTAGTAACACATTTTTACTCCGTCCAGAATAAGCCCGTGAGATATCTAAACGGTGTAACATCTGTTGCAGCTGCACTCCGCATCGCTCAAGGGCCTTCCGCAACACCAATGCGATATGTTATTACTTGACCTAACACATAAATCTATCTGAAAACATCAATTTTGCCAAGCGAGGAAGATAGGCTGTTCTATAATTTTATAATAATCTAGATTAATCATCGTAATCTTGATCATTTATTTAATAAAAATTACAATAGTTTAACAGAATATGCATTGAATCCTGCACAAGGCAGCCCTGTCTTGCAGTTCTCCTATATTAAGCTTAACAGGGAAATATTTAATTAATTGAAATCGTATTGCAATTTGGTTGTATTTAAAATAGATAGATTATACGTCTGTGTGTCTGTCTGTCACTTTTTCACGCTTGTGCCGAAACTGCTAAGGTAGGGTTAGAAAAGTACATAATAACTCCCACACCGGGTTCAGTGACCATGTCCGGTTTCATAGAAACTAGGCCTGTTACATAGGAGTAATTTTATAGTGCCCTAGTGTGTGCGTTGTACACTAGTCTCTTCCTTTTACTCTCATAACCCAGCGTGGGACGGATGACCGACTGATGAGAGATCAGGCGCAGGACCGACTTTTCACATGCCCATCCAACGCATGGATCACCTCACTTGTTGTCTATGGACACTCGTGACATCCGAAGAGTCGCAAGTGCGTTGCCGGCCTTTGTAGGTAATAGAGAATGGAAACAGGAATAGATGGATTAGGGAAGTTGGGCCACCGGTAAACTCACCCATTGAACGAAACACAGTACGCCGTTACGCGCCAGTTTTCTGTGAGGCCGTGGTATCATTCCGGTCAAGCCGGCCCATTCGTGCCGAAGCATCCCACGGCAATGAGCATCCGTATTATGTAGTTGAAAATGTCTCATAGTCGGGGTTTGAACCTGCATTCTCTCAAGTGTGATCGAAAGGGTTAACCATTAGGCTACGGACGCTCTAAAAAGAGACTGCAAAAAACAGAAAAGGACATACATTCAGTAGCTCTTGAAACAATAGTATTTGATACTTGATAGCGACTACGTAAATTTTTTCTTCGCAAATTCTAGAACACCTCCAGCGGTCACGTGCGGATCTAAAATACTAAACAAAAGTAGTTATAGTGAGGAGTATCGATGTCATTGCTTCAAAGTTCAAGCCGATGGTAAAGCTGCAGAGGTAATTTGTGCTGAAGAACGATATATTTATTTTTTTTATTTTTATTTATTTACCATTTATTTCGGGCATATTTATTTACCCATATTATAAATACCTTACAGACTAACATACATATATTTATACTAAAACTAACACTAAACACGTATTGTCTGCGACGTGGGCGCGGTGTTCGGAAGTCGTCCTCGGACTCTCCTGAAGACAACTCCAGTCGGCCAGAACTCCTCCTTCTCGAAGGTCGGCAGGTGACCGACGGGATCTACCACAAAGGGGCTAAAGTTCACTTTATGGCGGCACTCCAAGCGCTCGACCCTCAAGACGAAGTGGGTTTTGTTTTGAATATATTATTGTACCTGCGGGACAGACGAAATTGCGGGCGTCAACTAACTAACAATTTATTTTCCTTGACTAAACCAACTAAATGTAAAAAAAAACAGAAAACCCGACTGCAGTAAATATTGCTGTTTAAACTACAAGTTATGTATATTTCTAGAATGGCTTTTTTGAAGCCCTTCATTTTGATACCCTACTCGACCTAAATGGGCGAAAAAAAATTCTGGAACCTCACAATTTTGGTTTTAAAATAAACCATTTTGATTTTTTTAATGCACTCAGTGTCACTTGCGCTATCAAGACGAATCTAACGATACCTCATACCTAAAAATCCATCGAGCCGTTTAGGCCGCAGAGCGTGCCAAACTATTATACATACATACATCTTTATCCTTACTAATATTATAAATGGGAAAGTGTGTTTGTTTGTTTGTACTTCCTTCAAGCTC
Organism: Cyclargus thomasi; assembly: GCA_026546445.1. NCBI lineage: Eukaryota > Metazoa > Arthropoda > Insecta > Lepidoptera > Lycaenidae > Cyclargus > Cyclargus thomasi. The sequence continues at coordinate 13,549 of JAOTAV010059347.1, forward strand.
AAACAAAGCCAAAATTTGACTTGATTTTCGACATCTATGTCTTTCAACTTTCAACTAACTCTAGTTATTTGAAAGTCTAGAGAGTAACATAGGCTACTTTAGGTCTTGAAAAAACATCAGGTTATTGAAAAAATCTAACCTTTACCAAATTCCGATTCCAAGTTGGCGAAGCCGTGGGAAAAAGCTAGTACATACATACTCCTGAAAAACATAACCCTCCTTCTGGCGCGGTCAGGTAAAATGGAAAAATATTTGCGAATCACTCTGTGGTAATTAATTAACAATATAACTATTAAATAATAATACCATGCCATAATATTTGCTCAAGAAAAACGTGAACTAAGATCATTAATACCTTAGAAATTATGTTATGCAAATTGTTATGTATTAAATTACTTGTTACATAAACAATAAGTATCTTATATGGCTATTTGCGTATGCACCTATTGTACTCGGGTACCGTCGTTGTACCGTATTACCAAGAAACAAGGTTGAAAAGTGATAAACCGGGCCGTTGACTGTACCTAGTGACGTCAATAATAGTGGAAATAATCAATGGAATTGGAAAAAGGTTACGTTGCATTGAGATCAATATACCATAGAGTGGACGCTGCAAGGAAATGGCTCGTGCCACTCCACTGCGGTGTACGCGCCGCAGTGCTCTCAGTCGTACTCCAGCTTCCGCACACTAGCGAGTAGCGCACCAAACGTTCGACAAAATAAAACTCACGAAAAATGCCTTCTCGTGTGTTGGGACTGCAAGAATAGTTCAAGGAACACGGGAAAGTATAACGGAATATCTTTTTTTTGTCATCGGTAAATATTCTTATTCAGTTGTTTATAAATAAAATTGGAACATTCAATTACTTCGCGCCTTTTTATATCTTTTGTCATAGAGTTAGTACATTCAGAGTGAAATGTAGGCCGTAGAACAAAGTCCGAGTAGATGAGTTTGAATTTTTGTAATATTTAGTTCTTTATAATATGACTAATGTATGAAAACACGAGATTATTTAAATAAGTTACTTAACATATTTAAATAATCTCGTGTTTTCATACATACTAATATAATAAACTACTTAGTTTATTATATTACTTATAAAATCTTTAGCTTCATACTAATAAAAATTTTAAGCAATAAATTAATTATATTACATATTTTTATTATTTCCTTACTAAGTAGAAATATTTGTTTTTTTTTTTTTATCTATTCATTATAATAGAGTCTGCATACATTCGAGTGTAGGCACAAAACTTTGTCACTTCTGCGGTCTTTTTTGTCAGAATAACCCCTCTTCCCGCGCTTCCCCGCGCATACCTCAAATGTGACATGTTCGATGTTTGAAACAGCTACTCCATGTATTCCAACTCATTATTTTTTTATTTTATTTTATTTATTTATATGGCGCTTGGCTATAACCATGGCCAGTGTCAAGTAAAGGCGGGAAATCAAT